>CM067522.1:12835075-12895519 GCA_034509495.1 Acestrorhynchus altus | reverse complement strand
AAATATAGTATATATATATATATATATATATATATATATATATATATATATATATATATATATATGAATGTTCATATTCAGTGAAATGAAAGCTGTAAGCTGAATTCAACCCAAGGCTGAATGATCCACATTATTGTCATTTTTGAGCCGGTAAAAACGAGGCACCGGAGGCACTGTTTAAGCAATGTCCATTTTTATTCAAACTGATGTTTAGCAGATTATTCAAGAAAACTGTGAATGTAGAATTAAATAAACACTCTAATAATATTTTTTCCTCTGCTGTCCTGCTTCTTCTTGCTTAAAGAATGGAAAGAGATGCTGAATTTGCAACAAAAAAGGCAGAAAGGGCTTGTCTGAGATCATGTCTAAGAGAAAAGTACCGTATTCCAAAGGTGAGACTTTTCACTTGATTATAAGGTGATTCACCCAAACAATGCAGCACAGGAATAGCCACAGTTCACAAAAAGTGGCTGCAACTCATACAGGTAACACTAGTGCTATTTGTGAACTAGACCTGCAGTGCTGCGCCATGCCAAGAGATTATAGCACAGAAAAAGAATTAAGGGCTTTGAGAGGTCGTCCATGACGGGGAGCGTTCAGCCCATCTGTCTCTGCTGCTGAGGTTTAAAACATCACTCAGCTTAACTCTCTCTGTACACACTGTTAGACCCACACAGGCTGAAACAGCACAAATTTAGTACTGGATTGGATTGTAGATTGTATTGGGAAATTTGAGTAATACAACTGTAAAATGTATTTATTTTTAAATTAATAATGCACATCTAAATACACTGTGCTTTTAGGATTTGACATTGCATATATATAATTATATATAGACAAAATTGTGTACAATTAAGATTTCAAGATGGTAGCTAATGCTGTTTTGAGCTATGCGACCTAGTTCCAGGGCCAACTACCATTGCCATGTCTTAAATATATAATAATGTCTACATGCCTACCTCAATAAATACTGTAAATAAAAATAAAAAAGCACAGACCAGTGTAGTTGTTCACTAATGAAAAATTACACATATGTTTTGGACATTGAATTACTGGTCAACCAACACCAGATCAGCATAAACCACCATATTATCACTGTCAAAAATGGCAACTTTACAAGAGATGGAAAAACCTTCTTAGAATGGAAAATATATATTCAGTACATTTAAAGAATGGATTAGTAACTTATCTAAGCTTTAAATTAAATATTCTAATAATTTGATATTTTTTTATTTTAATGAGCTGTAAGCAATAATGAACAAAAATATTTTTGAAATATTTCTTTCTACATCTAAAGAAAATAAAATTTGAGTTTAGCTTTTTCAATTTAAAATTATCTAATATTCAAATTACTATATTCAAAAAACTTTGTCATCATTCTACTTTTTTAAATCATTTTTGAGCATTTCTATTGATTAATTCAGAATGTACAGAAAACTGACAGATGTACACCATATCAAAATAAAAATACGCAAAAATGAACATGAACATTTTTGTATAAGTGCTTCAATACATTGTTTTGAATGCTGATGTACTAGACAAACAGTACCAGACCATCATAAACTGTTACATGTTCAGGCTTGAACAAACGACCACGTTGTGTTCTGAACACTGGTATACTGATCAGCCAGCACTAGATCAGCATAAGCTAGCTAAGTATGTACTTGAACTGCTAAAGAAACTAAGGATGCTTTCTAAGCAACTGCTTGAACAGCTTGTAATTAAGAAATAAACTGTAATACTGTATTTTTGTTCTCAATCTTAATTTAATATATGAAATATATGACAATTAACCAAAACATCTATAAATTGTGTTATTTCAATGCTGTTTTATAGAGTGAGCAAGATGAGATCATGATCCAGCAAGCAGGAGATGACATTGATGTGCCTGATGAACTGGTAAACATGGTGGATGAAAATGCTCCACAGGAAGAGGAAAAGCAGACCATACTGGAACAAATGCAAAACATTCAAAATATGGACATGGATCAGATCAAAGAGAAAGCTCAGGCCACGCTGGTGGAGATGAAATCCAAAGCTGAGGAAAAGTGCACTGTTATGTAAAGAATCATGCTAGTGGTTATATTAAGAAATTCAGATAACTTTTTCCTGTAAACGCCGTAAAATACTGCAATTTGATAAAGCTGTATATTACGCTACAATTATCCACTGTGTTAATCCAAACACACAATATTATTGGTAGTATTACTGCTTACTCAGAATGCTGCTGAACAGAAAACATGTTTACACCATGTTCCGAATTATTATGCAGATAATATTTTTCTCTGATTTTTCTAAATGGTCAATGCAAATGATCATCAGTATAATTTCAGTCATCAGTCATCAACCATTAGAGTATTAATCAAATTTTACTGAACCTCCCAATAACAGTATTCTTTCAAAAAATTAAATTATTATGTACAGTGGAGTTTCAAAACATTGTATAGGTTCTTAAGATCTGAAAATGCTAATTTGTTGAATCTGCAGTATTTAGAGGTCACATTTACTGAAATCAAAAGCTATTTCAATCATAAACATCTTAATAGCCAAGTTACATCTTAACATAGGATTTCTTCTTTGAAATCACCTTCACAATTCTTGTATCCATTGAAGTTTTGGACATGTTTTGCTTGAATTTCTTGAAGCCTGCCAAAGCTGTTTTGATATGAACTACATCCCACCCTCACATATATTTTGCTTGAGGATAGGGGAGGAAGGCCACAAATTACTTTATACCCAAAGCATAAGATTTTGCTACAGAAATCACTGTTCTTTTTTTATACCATGGAAGAAAGTGGCCAGTCAGGAACTCTATATACTTTGCAGAGGTCATTTTCCCTCATTCAGGGACCCTAAAGGAGCCTACCAGCCCTCTCCCCATGATTCCAGCCCAAAACATGACTCTGCCTCCTTGCTGATGTTGTTGGGACATGGTGGCCATCCACCAACCATCCACTACTCCATCCATCTGGACCATCCAGGGTTGCATGGTACTCATCAGTAAACAATACTGTTTGAAAATTAGTCTTCATGTATGCCACAAATCTCTTCAAAGAGATTTCCTGAAATAGACTGTATCCAGAAAGTATTCACAGTGCTTCACTTCTTCGACATTTTGTTGTGATACGGCCTTATTTCAAAATGGATTAAATTAATTTTGTCCCTCAAAATTTCTTCACACAATAACCAACAATGACAAAGTGATAAAAGTTTGTTTGAAGTCTTTGAAAATGTATTAAAAATAAAACATAAATATAACACATGCATAAGTATTCACTTTTGTATGTGTATTAAAGCACTTTTGGCAGCATTAATAGCCTCAAGTCTTTTTGAATATGACGCTACAATCTTGGCACACCTGTATTTGGGATGTTTCTCCCATTCTTCTTTGCAGAACCTCTCAACGTCTCAACCTTTGCTCACCTCCCTGACTAAGGCCCTTCAACCAAGATCACTCAGTTTGGCAGGGCGGCCAGCTCTATGAAGAGTCATTCACTGATGATGGAGGCCACTGTGCTCACTGGGACCTTCATTTGAATAGAAATGTTTCTGTACCCTTTCCCAGATCTGTCTTGGCACAATCCTAACTTTGAGGTCTACATACAATTCCCTAGACTTGGTTTGTGCTCTGACATGCACTGTCTACTATGGGACCTTATATAAACAGCTGTGTGCCTTTCCAAATCATGTCCAATCATCTGAATTCACAACAAATGTACTCCAAACAAGCTGTAGAAACCTCTGGAGAATTATCAATGGAAACAAGCTGCACCAGAGCTAAATTTTGACTGTCATGCCAAAGGCTGTGAATACTTATGTAAGTTATATTTTTGTGTTTTATTTGTAATAAAAACTTTTCTCACTTTGACATCGTAGGGTATTGTATGTAGCAATTTGAGGAAAACATGAATTTAATCCATTTTGGAAAAAGGTTGCAACATAAAGTGTGTGAATACTTTCTGGATGGACTGTATCTAATGTTTCCATTCCTTGTCCAAGGCATTACACAATTTGATGCTTTTCAGCAGCAGAGAGATCATTTTTGCCCCATATTGCTTGAAATCTGTGGCCTACTTAATAATGTTTAACATCCTTTTTAAGGAGTTTTGATTTAATTGGGCTCTGGCAAACTAATTATCACAGGTGTCTTGAGATTGGTTTCAGTGATCCATACAACCCTGAGCACAATACCATCTGTGAGTTTAATTAAAAAAAAACAAAAAAATTGGATCTTTAAGACACAAACCCAATTTGCATAATAATTTGTAACGTGGTGTATGTACAAGTTAGAGGATCCAATCACCTACCCTTTGCATCTACACCCCTGGTATAGGTGGGTGTTATCAATTTTAACTTCACATGTTTTGTTTTTGTTTTTAAAATAAACCTTATAAAGGATTTGTTGAACAAATTCCATGTATAAACTTTGAATTTATGGACCAAAAATAGTTAATTGGAGTAGTAATTTAAAAAAGTAATATGATGTACAAAGTATGCATAAAAATACCTATAATTACTTAATTAACATTGTATTTTTTTTTACTGCACCTTGACATATTGACATATGTAAATGACTCCTGTTGTTGGTCAACTGCTTTGTTTCCAGGCTGCATCACTCCTTACAGCTTAAGCATGAATGGGTGAACAGAAATTGCTATAGACTGAATGTGCTTGTTTTTGTAACCTCATAAAAAAATGAATCAAAAATAAATCCATATATGGACTGTGTAGACTGGGGATAGTTTACATATATATTTCCACATTGGTTGTTTTTCATAATACATGCCATTTGAAATTTATAATAAAATACAAAATAGAATAAAACATCACATTAATGAATAAGATTTTTTTTCCTTTTCATATTTAATATATAAAATATATTAAATATTATTTAGGCATTTTCTGTATTAAATCTATAAAGTTAACAGAGCTACATAAGAAAGGACTGTAAACTAGTAATTACAAATTAAACAAAAATATAACATAATTAATATATACAAATTGCCTCTGGATAGGCAAAAATATCTTTACAACTGAAGACTGTTGTGATCTCTGAATCATCTGAACTATTCTAAATATAGTCTAAAATAAACAGTTCTGGTACTGTTCGTATTCTTTCTGTCTCAGTGCCTGGTGGCACATTCAAGGCTGGTTGTATAGATACAAGCTATTCATGAATTTATTCTGCATATCTTCAATGTCATCAGTGGTTTCAATGGGCACACTGGGTAAGCGCATGTATGGGGAATAAGGCGGATCTTCATAGTGATAGGCATATTCACCATGCAGAGAGTTCCCATAACCCCCAGCAGCTCCATGCAGGGGTTCGTAGACATTGAGGTAGGGGCTGCTGGGTTGCGGGTGGGGGCAGGGCATTTGATGCAGCAGTAGCCGCTCGGCACCTGGGCTGGGGATTGGACTAGTGCAGGGGCTGTGGGGCATGTGGCATGTCAGCTGGCAGCTGTTCCTCCGGGTGGGTCGGTGGAGGTCCAGCTTGGCTATGAGGGGCTTGCCGATGTCCACCTCCTTGGTCCACTGGACCTGCTCTTCCAGAGCTGTGAATTCGGCCTGCAGACACACGGTAAAAACTAGATTCTCCTGTGAAGGGGAGGAAATACAGGTGGAACAATTAGAATCAATAAATACAGCTGTATGTAAAAGTTTGGTAGCCCAGTGTAATGATGTGTTGTTGAAGTGTAAATAAGCACACATGCTTTACAGAAAACACTTCTCCATATTTGAATGAAAAGTTGCAGTTAATTTTCTAAACAAAAATAATTTGACAAAATTTGGGCTTTATTTGTCACGTTATTCTTTTCTTTCAACCTGAGTGTGCAAAATCTATAGCAGAGGTTCTTAACTGTTCACTGTGTGACCCCCTTTCAGGCTCCAGTACATTTCGCGACTCCCCTACCCCCGGGATAAAACCGTATCAATTACTCGTAAAATATTCCAAGTACTTTTCATCACATTTTCTCACTTTCTTTGTTTTTTTTTCTGTTCTGATGTTCTTGGACAGTGGTGTTTTGCGTCCCCACTTCCAATTTGACCTTCTAAAAAACGCTGAATTTTAATCCAGCCTGGATGACGTGCCGAGCCACAATGTGCTGACTGAGACTGAGAATGATACAGTGTGAAAAAGTTTAGCGCTTAAATCTGATTCATCGCACATTTAGCTGACAAAACACATTCGCGACCCCCCTAGAAATACAACGTGACCCCCAGGTTAAAAACCCCTGATCTATAGGATAAGCAGCAAATGTAATGCACGGTTCCATACGTAACCTGTATGCCTCCATGACAACTGTGTCTCATCTCTTATCCAGGCTAGAGGACACCCAGCATGGTATCAGAGCCTTATTTGAATTTATGTTTTCCTCAGTAATCATACTATTTCACTCTAATATTGTAATCATTTACATATACAATCATTACATTCACACAGCAAGTTTTGCTAAATTTAAACTCCTTGGTGCTTGTCAATGAGTGTATCTTGTTCACAATCACATTTTCAAAAACATAACTACTATTTTAATTAATTATATAATTAGTATTTTATTAAATCATAAAATCATATGAGTCCTACTTTGAGCTTCTGTAGTGAGCTGAGTCTGGTATAGAGACAGTGCTGGGGGAGACTGTCTGACAGCAAGTAAGACCCTGTCTCTTCTGGAGTCTCCTTATTCATGAGCTTAGGGTCCAGATCCTGCAGGAACATAACAATAAAAATCTTTTAAATCTGCCCCAAAATTATAAATTAAATTGCAAACACAAACAACTGGACAACAAAAATGTTCAATTTTATATTATTTGAAGCACTGCTATTATTTAATTACTTCTTAGTTGTAGCTCATGAAAACAGGTTTTTTATTTCAGTAAAAAATAGAAGAAAGTTGCAGATGTGTAATGAATGCCTTTTTGTGTAGGGAAGTAGAAGCAGAGATACCATTACTGTTTTTATTAAGTAATTGTTGTGTGCAATCTTATTTTGCTAAATTTTACATTTTTACCATGGTCTGGTATTGTTTGGACCTAAAATGTGACAACAAAGAACACAAATGGATGTAAATATAATTATTTGGGCTGGGTTTAAAAAAAGATCCTTTCAAACTGATCTAAGTTTTCGATATTAATCTTAACATTCTGGAGTCAGTGCAAGCTTTGCTGACCTACCCAAACCGAGCTGTTCATATGATAATAACATGGCCCAGCAGCTTATACTGGGGGTTTACGAGGCAAGAAAATGTGTTAAAATGCCAATTTTACTTCTATAAGGGTTGTTTTCAAACTGATCTTAGAGCTTCAAGACGCATGTTAAGTTAGGAATTCTAATGTTAACAGAAACTGCAGCGCCTCACAAAGCAGCTGCTGCTTCGCAGCACACAGAGTACAACAATGACTCCTTCTGAAGAAAACCACTGAGAGAGAACAGCTTAATTTTAAGTTGATTTGTAATTAACAATAAATATGGTGTTAATATGCTAGCTAGTCTAGTTGTACATTTAAGTGTTGCAGTTTGTGGAGCTGAAGTTAAAAACCTGAAAAGAAAAGAAAATATGTAATATGTATGAAAATAAATCTATATTGAACTGAATTGAATCAAATCAGGAATCGAATTGGGACCTTCCGTAAATTTGCGAAATCAGTGGCGATACCCAGCCCTAATAGCAAACTTCAAGAATCATTATGAAATATGTAAGGTGGTCAAAAAAGCATTGTTTACATGCTCTTACATAAGGCAGGATTAACAGAGAAGGACTTACAGAGAGGTTGATGAGGTGAGCTTGGCAGCAGGACATCTCCTCTGGCTTCTTCACAATGCTGGTGTAGATGACTAGCACATTGGAGAACTCAGCTGCAAAGCCCATCTTTATCTGCACACCACACTCAAAGTCTAGAGTCATGCTCTCTGGCAATTCTGTAGTGAAATCAAGAAAAGTGTCATGAGTGTCAATAATGTCAAAATACATCACAAACAAAAATGACCTGAATTCAATTCTATTAGGTTAACCTACAATATGGATAATAATGTTTTTATGTTTCCTATAAAGTAGACATTTTAGAAACGTGAGATGTTCTCATGATAGTAATATTTTGGGTAAACATTTTATGTTAGATAGATCCAATTTAAGCCACATCTAGTAATATATTTAAAATACAGCAGCATTGTTTTAAATATTACTAAAATGATTAGTATTACCATGTGCCTTAGCCCAGAGCAGGCTGTGTGCCTGAACCACATCTGAACAGTCTCCAGGCAGGATGGGGTCAGTCAGGGAGCGTCTTTCTGATAGGCTGCTGCGGATCTCAAGAGCCTGCTTCCCTTTAGTGGGGTCAAACTGACCCATATCTACAAGCCAACCCAAAAGAACAGAACATATAAATAATATTATAAAAAAACACGTATAAATAATAATTTAACTAAACCTAAATAGCACTCCAATCTGAAATGGACAATATTATTAATAAGAGCATACTAAACTTTTTTTAGATTTACTATATGAATGTTGGAAAGCATCATGCATATATGTTTAGTTTATTATACAGAATTTTAATTTACTATGGTGAATTAGCAGCACAGAGCAAAATCTCCACACCTTCTGCCACTCTGTCCAGGAGCACAGTAATCTTTTCATCCTCTAGGAGGCGCCCTTTAAGAAACTTGATGAACACTCCATTGGTGAGTCCACTTGAACTCAACTCAAAAGCTTCTGCATCTTGACAGCTTCAATGGCAGGACATGATCAGATATTATTTGAATTTCATTACATATGAACATGATATACCTAATAAGTGAAAATGAAGATGTAATGCACTGGCACTTACGTGGCATATCCAAACACAATGTTTGCTGTGACTTGAAGCATGACATTTGGCATGTCCTTATCATGAAAGTTTCTGAAATTACATTGACAGCATTTGTGATATACAATTTTATTGAAAGTATTGTTCACCATAAATTAGGTAAAATTAAATTAGACAATTTCTGATTTCTGTGTGCATGCTTGTTCCATAAATGTCTAACATTTACATATAGTTTTTGAGACAGAGCTACAAGGCAAAAGTAAGATATGCAGAATTACTTTGAAAAGTTTATTTCAGTAATTGAATTCAAAAAGTGAAACTCATAGATTAATTACTCACAGAGTGATACATTTCAAGCCTTTATCAGTATCTCAAATTATTATATTATATGAGACCAATTCAAAAAAACGAAAAAGTCTACTGAAAAGTAAGTACAGTATATGCACTCAATACTTGGTTGGGGCTCCTTTTGCATGAATTACTGCTTACTTTGGACTTGATAGAACACAGTGAACCACTGCTGAACACCAGCAGATGACATAGCTCCACAAACCATCACTGACTGTGGAAATTTCACACCAGACCTAAAGCAGCCTGGACCTCTCCAGACTCTAAAAGCCATAAATTCCAAACAAAATAAAAAAAATTCTTTCATCAGGACTTTTGACCACCGAGTAACAGTCCAGTCCTTTTTCTCCAGCAGTCCACTCACTGTGAATCTCTGCCACATTCTTAAATCACCTTTTCTTCACAATCCTTTCAAGGCTTTGGTTATCTCTGTTGCTTTTGCACTTTTTTCTACCACACTTTTATCCTTCCACTCAACTTGGCTAACACACTCTGTGAACAGCCAGCTTCTTTCACAATAACTTTTTGTGATGTACCCTCCTTGTGGAGGTTTCAATGACTACTTTCTGGACAACTGTCAAGTCAGAGGTCCTCCCCAGGATTGTGTAGCCTACAAAACTAGACTGAAGGACCATTTAAAGGCTTAGGAAACCTTTGGAGGTGTTTTGTGTTGATAAGCTGATTAAAGTGTGATACCATGAGTCTACATTATTTAACTATGCGTCTCTGCGATAATGACTTGGATTTTGGCTGTAGGGCATAATCATCAACATTAAAATAAATGCTTCAAATAGATCACTCTGTGAGTAATGAATCTATATGAGTTTCATTTTTTGAATCAAACTACTGAAAAAATGAACTTCTCTGTGATATTCTAATTAATTGAGATACAGCTCTAGATTAGCATCATATAACCAGTACAAAACTATTTATATATGTTGTAACTAATCATACACAATGCCTTTTTGAGGTCCACAAAGTAAAAATGTTCTATAGGACACCTGAATTGTCCGGCTAAACAATAGCTGCCCCGTCAGGCCTAAACACCTATATACTGAACTGCATAACTCTTAGAGTTCAAATGGAGTCCAACACTTATAAGCCAAAACATTGTGACCACTACCTATTATGTTGTTTTTTCCCACCAAAACAGCTTTGACCAAAGCATGGATCCTATAAGACTGCTGAAAGTGTCTTGACATGTCAAGTTCTGTAAGTTGCAAGCAGGAGCTTCCATAGATCTACACATGCTCAATAGGGTGGCACAATATATTGTTTCAGCATTGTCACAGCAATGTGCACATGTGCAATATGCATATCACAAGAAATGCAATGTCACATGAAGCAAATTAAATCAAAGTCACTGTGCTTTTATGCTGTTTGATACAAAAGGAAAATACTGCTTTTTTCATTTTCCATTAACCTTTTTGATGTCCAACACCCTGTACCTGATTTGTGATTTGTCTCTACTTGGACCACTGTTGGTAGGTCCATCTATGCTGTCTGCTTGCAGTTTCAGACTTTGACACTGTTACAAGATAATGTTATTTACTTCATGTGAGTAGCCACAATGTTTTGGCTTATCAGTGTATCTCCTATAGCTAAATAATAGGCTTTCACCACACAAAGTGTAGCTACCTTTTTCTGCACATATCCAACAGAAAGACATTAAGGCCAGTCTCCTTTTCCTGCATCAGTTTCAGAATACTCTGAACACACAGGCAGTTCGCTGAGCGGTAGGGGTTTGGAGCATCAACAGGCACCATGAAACTGTTCCCAAAGTTCTCATAACCATGTCCAGCATAGTACAGCAAGCCTAAATAGAGGAGCATATGTTTGTATAATTAGTGTACCTAAAAGAGAAACTAAAAGTTGAGGAACTGCAGCTTGAAAGTGAGAAAAGGTCAGTTAGTTGGGCATAAGACTGAAGAAGCGATACCTCCTAAAAAATTTTACTACTGATCTTACTGGCCTCTAGACATCTTATTCAGTTAAAAATCTTGAGGTTAGGGCTCGATTCGATTCAAGGATTCTGAGAGAGCAAAAATGGTCATGCTCTCTCTATGTGGGTAGATGGCACTCTCTCCCCACATCACACCCAGTCTGTTAGCCACTGTATTGGAACTGGGGATCCAGTGCTTTCTTTCCAGTGCTTTCCTCCCAGAAATGATGCAATGTATGGGAGGAAGCCTGTGTTTGTCTTCACCCTCCTGTTGTCAGAAGCATTGTATGTGATAAGGGGAGTGTCTTAACTGAATAATTGGCACTTCCAAAATAGGGGGAAAACTGGAACAAAAAAAATCTTGATTTACTATGTAGCAACAATTATAACTGTCTACTAACCTCGATACTGTAAGTTATTCAAAGTAATTGTTCAGGAGGGTTATTAACAGATTTGAAAAAAATCCACACCATAACAGCATCATCACATGTTCTGGAAGTGCTAGCAATATTCTGACAAAAGTGTACTGAGAAATAATTTCCAGTATCACAATAAGAATATGACATCTTGTTATATAATATCAAGCCCTAACTGAATCCTCTGTTGAATTAAGCTGCATTACCATAAACGCCTTTGTGAAGCAGAGAGAGGAACTCCTCCACTGCATTCCGCATCTCGAACTCAGTCAGGTCCAGAAGTGAGACCACTTTAAAGTTGAGCTGTCGAAGCAGGTTGGTGAGGTCATTCACATCCACCATGGGTGCTTTCAGCTGTGGGTGGTTCTGATATGACATATTCCCAATGAGGAGGGCCACTTTGTCTGTTGCTGGGGGGGTTAAAGCAAGTTATTAAAAGCTGTGCATTAAAATATTCTGATTAGTATATTTCAATTTACTTTGATTTCACATATTACAGAAGATATTTTAGGTAGAAATGCTAAATGTTCTGCTAGACTTAGAAAAGTGTATTTCTGGATTACACACCATAAGGCTTCTCAAGACTGTTACCTGAAACTGAAATACACAGAACCACAATTACATTAAAGACCAAGTTTTGAAGAGAAAGTTTCAGAAATTTGTATTTAGGCATAGAAAAGTAAAACTCTTACGCTGTCCAAAGGCAATGAAGTCATCTGTCAAAATAAACAAACAAACAATAAATAAATAAACATAAATAAAAGGGAAAGACATGATTAGCACTTAAAGATAACATCTAATAATAATAGTAAATACTTATTATTGGAATGTCATGCAAATCTGAATACAGGTTTAGAAGAAACCTTCACTTCATCAATAAAAACAGTATCTTATATACTGATTCATATTAATGGTGTAAACACTTAAACTCTTACCAAAATAAATATAGTAAAAAGGATATCATGAGGTGTCCTAATATTTTAACATTGTATTTTTCACATCATATATCGTATCATATATCGTATCATATATCATATATCACCATTCAGCTAAAATACTATATATTGGGATATGATTTAGTGCATTTACCAGAGTCTAATAGGTTGGGAGATATGCCCAAGGGCATGATCAAATGATCTTTTATAATCAGTTATAAATTCTAGTTTTTGAGTTAATTTAAGAATTTATTCAACATTCAATGGAGTCAATCTGTATAGACAAATATCAAACTATGAACCATATTCCAACAAGACCAACTTTATCTCACAACCATATCTAATTCCCTGAAGCCAGTCAGCAATACAGTATGAAAGAAAGATGAGAGTAGGTGAAAACCAGCAGAAAAGCAGGGGAATTGTGTTCATGCATGCAATAAGTTCATGCATATTACAAAAGGTTTTCTACCCATCCAAATCCAGATTCAGTTTCCCTGCAAGGAAGTACAGCCCGAAGTTCCCAGATGTGCACAAAGGAATGATGTCATGTCTTAATGAATACCTTCAGAACATTCTGTTGCCCCTGAAAATTGGAAGGTTGTCCTTGGTCCTTTTATTTCAGATTAAAAGCAGTTATTTCACATGAAATATATTTATTGTAGCATGGTATATTATGAAAGCTCAAACTAGTCAATTTAAATTGGCTACAGTGACAAAAGTGATGCATTAAATAGCATTCGATTTTTATTCATCTTTTAAATGGTCACTCTGTTGAATAACTGTGCCAAGTCTGGGAGCACCATAACATTGTGAGTAGAGAAGCACTGTCACATCCAGGAATAGCCAATTATTTTTCAGATTTGAACACACAACTTTCCATGTCTCGGCTCAAATTATGTTTGTAATGTAAAATGTGAAACATTACTTCCAACTGAACAAAACGTATTACATCTACACAGTTACTTCCAAAACTGTAAATACATCGTAAGAAATTTATACCGATATAATTCAATGTATTAATGTAGGAATGACATTTAAGTCAAGTAAATTCATCACTTTTCAGTTGAGTTTTCAATGGAAAAAGAGATGCCATACCTACGAGGATGTCTACTTCATTACTCCATGTTCGTTCATTGTTGCAGGAGATTTCACAGCGGTATCTTCCCTGGTGCTCCAGTGACAAATATGAGATCTATAAATAATATAACATTCTTCAGTGAATGTCAAAAAAGCAAAGGTGACAGTAAATATAGTGTGACTACAGCCATTACTTTGGAACCAGATGTGCTAAACAAAAAGTAAATAATGATGTGATAATATTTTTTATCACAATAACTTTTCAATAAAGCGTGGTGTTTTGTGCATGTTCCAACACATCAAACAACCAAATATGAAAATGAATGAATGAATGAAGTTACATTCATTTAGTAGCTCTAGAAATCCAAGAAAACTGTACAATCAACACTCATCACAATCACACTCACCACTCAACCAACACACACACACAGGAAAGAAATGGCAGCCAATCACACACAGTGTACTCTCTACCAGAAATAACTTTCCAACTGGAGAGAACCCCCAATATGGGAGGTTCACCCAGGACAGAGTGCCAATCCATATCTGGGAATACAGACATACACTAATTCATACACACACACACTCAATCATACAGCAAGGTTCAGAGTAGCCAATCACCTGATATCCATGTTTTTGGAATGTGGGAAGAAACCCAATCCCCAAAGAAATCCACACAGACACAGGGAGAACATGGAAACTCCACCAAAGCCCCCTCAAACCCAACCCAAGTCTTGTGCTAACCACCAAGCCACTCAAATTATACATATTGGGTGTAATGTACACCTAATGCAAACATTTTTAAATCTGTTCTCTACACATTTCTTACAGTGAACTTCCTCTTGGCAGCATTCTTAAGAGGAACCCCATTCCTGTACCACTGGTAGTGGGGCAGAGGTCTTCCCACAGCTCCGCATTCCAGATACAGAGCATCACCCACCAGCAGAGACTGAGCTTTAGGCTGAATCACAACCCTCAGCCTTCCCTCAGAAGGAATAGGCATCAATCCTGGAATGACTCACAGAATAGTTTTAATGGGCATGAGAAACATGCAGGGAACACTAAAAGGCAGAACAATTCCCAAATGAAAACTATTTTACTACCATCATCATTATGTACACTATATGGAAAACAACTATTGGGACACACCTCTTTATCCCTGGATTCAGGTGTTTCATTACATGTTTATTATTAAGCATGTAATCCCCACATAAGTCCCCCCCCTCCCGCACACACACACCAAAAAAAAACAAACACAATGCCTCACCATATGTTGGCATAACATCCAGCACATCCACCTGAGCCCAGCGGCTAAACTCAAATGATTCACTGCAGTTAACTCTACAGATATAGAAGCCAGAATCTCGCAGCTGAACTGGACTCAGCACAAGGTCTGGAGAGGAACTGCCAGGAACCTGATGGAGTTCAGAAAAAGACTAAATTGTTCATAAGTCATCAGATTAATGTGAACAATTATCCCCAAACAGGGATAAATGGACCTGGTCCTAAATGAAAAAACAGGCTTTTAAATTAAGATGTTCTAATCAAATAAAGCCTGTACCTCTACCTTTCCTTTGAACCATTGATATTGTACAGTGGAGGTTCCAGCAGCATAGCAGCTTAGGCGAATGGTGTGTCCAGTAATCACAGCCACAGACTGAGGTTGGATGAGAATCTGAATCCCTATTAGTAATCATGAAAGACAAAGTGAAAGAAAAAGTGAAAGCTAAATATATATTTTTACAGAAATGTATGGGTGACATTAGGGCTGGGTGATATATTGATACTATTATCAGGATATGAACAGACTGTGTTATGGGTTAAGGTAATATTTTTCATATCTGCTCCCTCCTTCTGCTTTCAGCTCCTCCTCTATTCTGTTTGGCTCCAGACTCACTCATGTTCTTATACACACACCACAGAGGGAGAATTAGAGTGAGTTTGTGTATAAAAAAGAAATGAAGAATACATTTCACTATATTTAAATTTACAGCTCCAGAAAAAAATAAGAGACCACTCCACGTGACATATTTATTTTGTTGCTGTTTGACAACATTTCTCACAAATTCCCAAAAAATAAATCCCTGAACTGTCAAGGCATGACTGAAGTGCCCTTGAGCAAGGCACTTAACTCTCCAACTGCTCTCCATGTGCTGTGGATAGGGCTGCCTACTGCTCTGGGCATGTGTGCTCACTGCCAACTAGTGTGTGTGAGTTCACCAGTGTGTATGTGTGTATGGGTTAAATGTAGAGGACAAATATCCCTGTGTGCAGCACAGTGGATCTAAGTGCACCTTAAACTGGAGTGGTGTCTTATTTTTTTCCAGAGCTGTAGTAAAAGAGATTTCATTGGGTGTTCACGTTGTATTTCAGCTCTAGGTAGCATACAGAAACCATTTACACTCTACATCATCAGAAAGTTGCAGTTTACGTGTGTATGTTTTGTTATAAGCTCATTGACTAAAAGTGCAAAATCTGAGGGATTTCCATGAACATAATATCATTTTGTGTACTTTTGCCGTCATATGTTTTACAGACTGGGACTCGAGTGGGTCTATTAAACACATATTTATTTAACACAATTAAAGCCATCAAACGGCTATTTTAATGTGATTTGCACAGATGTAGATGTACCTGATTTAAGGCACTGAATGGCGTCATTTTGCCCCATCATCTTTAGAAACTCCACCAGGTTGCCCACTGTACATCCTCGATCTCCCATGAGTCTCAGCAGACTGCGGGAGGGGCTGCCTTCCACCTCCAGCACCTTCAGAGAGCACATCTCCATATCATCTAAACTAAGGTTGGGGTGGGGGAGGGGAAGTGAGAGAAAGAATGTGGGTGAGAGATACAAGAAGCAAGGGAGATACAGAGATAAAGAGAACCTTAAGCTCCTTAAGATGTTCCTCCACAGTTTAAAACTGAAGAACCTCCAAAAATTCCTTGAGGATCTTGTACTTTTCACTGAATGTGAACTACAGTTATTTTTCCATCACATTTAGTGTCAGAGTGAAGAGCAGGGTCTAACCTCACTCTAAAGCGCCGGTCAGTGCTGACAGTCTCCCCCAGCTTCCTCCAGCCTTTATTATTGGCTCTATCCAGACACTCACAGAGCCTCCTCAACACAGACTCCTTCAGGAGGTTCAGGTTCAGGGAGTTCTCGTGAGAATCCTGAGACATTGCAGAAGGTAATGTGGTTCAGTCTGGCACAGGAGGGTCTTCAGGTTCCTGGGTTCTGCTGTCAGCCTGAGAAGCAGGATACAGTTACTCATCTGCAGCACAGCTCGGTTTACTTGGAGGTACAGAAGAAAAGAAAAACAACATGTTTAATATCAGCTCACACAACATTTTAGACAACAGTGAGAGAACCTGAGAGAGAGAGAGAGAGAGAGAGAGAGAGAGAGAGAGAGAGAGAGAGAGAGAGATGTACCTCAGAGCTGCTCAGAGAAGAAGGTGGAAGGAGAGACAAACAAGGTGCACTGGTTGTCTTGCTCGGTGGGGAAATCCACTTCACCTCAAAACATGTCTACAAGGTCTACTTCCTGATGTGGGGCTGTGACGACGAAGGTGTGTGTGTGTGTGCGAGTGAGTGAGAGAGCGAGCGTGTGTGTGAGAGAGAGAGAGAGAGAGAGAGAGAGAGTCAGTGTGTGTGTGTGTGTTCTGCATCTTCTCTGTTTTGACAGTAAATGTATTTAATGAAGGTAATGAAGGCAGTCAGACTCAGATTAAAGTCAGGACTGATGAACTCATCCGTGTAATTAAACACAGTGCGGAGAAGATGAGAGGTTGTATCAGGTTCATCTCGAGTGTGAAGTCAGAAGTCAGACTCTCATAGAGGCTCCAGACACAGTCCGTCCTCGTGTTTACCACCTGTATTCTCATCGGCTCCGCCCACAGCGGCAGAGCGAGCTGTTCAGAGCCAGATCCTGTAGCTTCATATCGAGTCTGAGGGGAAAGACGGTGTTGAATGCTGAACTGTAGTCCACAAGCTCTCAGTATTCCATTGAGTATAAATGTAGAGGTTCCTAATGATAATCCATCCAATACAGCTTGAATATTCATTCAGGTGGAGTGTTGAAAGTGCATCAAATAGCATCCCACACATTTTCCATCAGGGTTAGGTCTGGCAATGCGACTGGCTATGGCATAGTATCTATGTCTTCAAGTATGAAATACAGCTCGCTGGAAACGTTGCCCAAAATTCTTTACAGAGCAGAAAGTAAATATGAACAAAGATTCATCAAATTCTTTAATCTCACGATACCAAGCAGATTGTGTCAGATATAACATCATATAAACTAAACAAACATTACTTATTCAGGCTACTTTCAGGCTACTTACCCTGACTAACGTGTTTAATACATTATTTAAATTCTATATTTCAAGAGTAAAGACAGGGTGGGAGAATATTAACCCAAATGGATATAACAGAATAGACTATCTTTGCCAAACTGCATAGTATTGGTTATGTGGACAAAAAGAACAACAAGGTAACAGCAGGTTCTGTTACCTTCTGAAAAGGTCGTCATTGCAATTGGAACTGGATAGGCAATACCTGATCCATTAAATACATGGATTAGCCATGGTCAGCTCAGGACATCCCTAGAAGTGGCATTTGTTAGCTGTGATGTGATGCTCACTGTACTGGGCTGAGTGATGGATTCTTCAGAGGGATATCCATTTAATGGCACATTCTTCAAAATATATGAGTTATGGGGGGAAAAAATACAACACTTATTATCAGCTCACAAAATGTATTTCAACACTGGTTATAATGGGTTCTTGCAGCCGTGCACAAGTTCCATTTAGTGGTTGAACAAGAAACTGCACTGCTCTGTGACTGGGAAGCCTTGCTCAGGGGTAATTTAATCCTTAATTTGCAAATATGATTTGAATGGCCAGGTTAGAATAATATTGACCAATCACAGAAAATGTTGAGCTTGATGTTGAGTAAAATTTTGGTTTCAGTTATATATTTTTTTGTGTGTATGGAAATATGCACATTTCCAGTGGCCTGGAAATTCTAATGAAACATATTTATATCTCTTCTGAAAGATGATATGAATCACCATTCAAAAGAAATGAATTTGTGCTATGTTTAAATGACCCTATCTGGCAACAGTTACACCTGAATCCAGTGCTGTTATTGAGAATTAATTATCCAGGTCCAGAAAGTAAAAATCCTCTCCAGGATTTTGTTCCGACTGTCTGGAAAGCACACCAGTTGAGACAGTCTGAACAAAATCCTGGATTTTTACTTTCTGGACCTGGATACATCTAATAGTCTAATAATCACTGCAATGTAATTATCTTCATCACCACTGTCAATCACACTGCAGCACACTCTACCAGCCAATCACAGCGCAGCGGGCGGGGCATGTCGGAATACAGGTGGGGTAAGAAATGACTCCACTTCCTGCTTGTGTGCTGCAGGCCACGCCCCCTCGGGCAGTGGGCAGGTCTGTGATGTGAGAGAGAGACCGAGAGCAGACGCTGACTGAGCAGCTACAGGTGCTCATGGTCAGTCTGAGTGTCGGACACACCGGACAGGGTCACCTATGAAAAGGACGGTAAGGCTGGTGATGTTTTATGCTGATCACACTTAATGCATGGCTGTGCTGCTGCTGTTGGCAGGTCTCACATCAGTGGAGACGTGGGTGGGCTGGGGTTCATGTGCAAGGAGTGGTCTTGAGCTGGAACTGTTTACGAATGAATGCAGATAGATTATAGATAGATTATTACTTTATATATATCATTTTAGTGCATCTCAGAAAATTAGATTATTATGAAAAAGTTCATTTCTTTTCATAGTTTCATACAAAAAGAATCAGATTTTATATGCATGACATGTAAAATTGTATTTCATACTTTTTTTTTACTGTTAATCAGAATGGATTATATAATGCTCATGAAAATCAGAAATCCAGAATTTCACATTATTACAGTTTATTTAAAACCAGGTTTGACTAAATCACAAATCAGTTCCAAAATTTAAACAAAGCTTGAAATATTTTTGAATTAAATTATGAACAAAAAACACATAATACTACATTTATATATATATATATATATATATATATATATATATATATATATATATATCTGTGTGTGTGTGTGTGTGTGTGTACATTCTAAGTAATAATTATGATTTATTTGCTTAATTTTACATATTTGAAAAAAAACCCAGTAAAAGTAATTAAAAAATATGGTACTTTTAGTATGGCATTTGGTTGATGCTCTTATCCAGGTGGACTTTCAAGGTTTCTCATATTACAGAGGTGGGTCAGAGTTGAGGGAATTTTTCCTTGCCACTGTTGCCGCTGGCTGCTCATTTGAGGCTTGGACCTGGATTTCTGTAAAGCTGCTTCGTGACAACTCCTTGTTGTAAAAAGCGCTATATAAATAAACTTTGATTGATTGAGTAGTGTTAGGAGTCTTGCCCAAGGACTCTTAATGGTGTAGCACAGCATAGTTGCCCAGACTGGGAATTGAACCCTAGTCTCCCACATGGTGTGGTTGCTCTCTATTGTGCCACGTCTGTATTTTTATTTATTTTTTTGTCAAACTTAGAAATTCAGTCAAAATTCAGAAAGAATTTATAATAATAAAATAGTAATAACAATAACAAGTTTATGTAGCACTTTTCATTAATCATGGATGCAGCTCAAAGTGCTGTATATAACAAGAAATATAACTATTCTATACATTTGATAGAATAGAATAAAAGAAGTAAAAGTAAATTTACTAGTTATTTTAATTTTAAAAAGTGAGTAAACATGGCAGTAAAATAACAATAAAACTCAAACTTAAAACTTAAAAAAGTAATGAACATGAATATATTTTAAAATAAAAGGAGCAGATAATAAGGAATTTTGTTTCAAAAGTGCAAAAATATGTAATTAAATTCATTTCCATGAAAGATTTTTTCACTTATTTTCATTTAGAAAGTCAATAAAATTACAAAATGTGTAATTTTGAACAGTGCCTAAACCTATGCATAACACTATAAATATACAATTGCAGCCAAGAACCTTTTCCATTTTTGCTGTTTTTCACTTTTTTTTGTGATTAAATTGTTTAATATTGACTTCCATTGAGAGCTGATCTGTTGTCTTGGTGGAGATGGCCAATAAATCTTTGTGTGGAGGCACTGTGGTCAGCGCCAAGAACGTTTTGGGGTTGGTGTGGGGTTCATTTTCATACCGTGCCAGATCACCTTTGGCCTTCATTATAAGCACTTTGACAGCTCAATGTTACGATACTGAAGACCTGCAACCAGTGGCCCTCCCTTTTAGTCAACATACACTCCTGTGCACTATTCCAACAGGACAATGCTTGTCCATATAGTACTGCCATCTCAAGAGCTTGCTTTGAAGACACAGATACTATGCCATGTCAAGTCGCATCACCAGTCCTGATATCCAGGTTGCATGGGATGGATTATTGCAGGAAACCATCAGAAACTTTTTCAACTCCATTCTGAGACATCTGGCATGTTGCATTATATTCAACACTCTACACCATGGTGTAGCTCAGTAAATATTACTCATATCAGCCTAAATTTTTAATCATCAACATTTATAGTCTTTTAAAAAGCAGTGGACTTTCAGATCATTCACAGTAAAGTGCTCTGCTTGCTATGAAGAACACAGTGGTTGATACCAAGGTCAGAAAAATGATTGCGTTCATGTTCATATGTTGTACGATAAGCCTTTAACATATCTGTGGTGACAGGCCTAGTTCCCACAGTAACTAAGAAAATAAACACACACTGTGGAAACCCAGTCCCCTGTGGAAGGAAGACACTTGGCTGTTTTGATTGCAGAGAAACTGGTCTTTTCAGATGGTCTCTTTACTCCATGATGATCATTTTTCACCTGTTTCTGGAGAACAACCTGCTGTTTTCTCTTAAAAGCATTCACCTCTGTATGAGGAACACCTTTGCCTCCTTTGTGTCTTTTGACAGCCAAGCATTCATCAATAATTAGTGCTAAGGGATGGTAAATAATTCAAACCTTTTAAAAGATGGATGCTCATTCACACATTAGATTAATGAAGACGGGGTTGTAAACAGTGTGTATTGTGAATGTGTGTTTGAGTGTGTGAACAACAGAGAAAGATGGCTTAGCACCATCTTGTTGTGTAAATGATGTTTGATGTTTAGTCTGCAACTGTGCTTCAGGCTCAAAACACTGGGTTTACATGACAGACAATTACACACTTATGTAAAGTACGGGTAACTGTAACCGTTAAACGAGTGGTTCAACATAAACATCTAGGTCTACGCAGCCTTTTCTTTTGTTCAAATGTATTTGATCAACCAGAACTTATTGGTTGGATTTCAGTTGATACTTGCTTCCATTGCATGTTCATGACATTATCCTTGTATCTCCATACCAGAACTATAGGTGTGCTTGCTGAAAAATGCCAGACCTTTATGAGCCTTTGGGCTGAAAATAAAAAGGGATTAAATGTGAGCAAATCTCTTAATTAAACCTGGACTTTAGTCTGCTTCCTCCTTAAGGTAAACACAGATTATTGGCAGTGTAGGAGAGGTATAGCTGGATCTGTTTCAGACCTGAACAGAGTTCAACACCTCTGTTTATAGACACACACCTTGTCTTCTTGTGCTGTCTGTTATCCCAGGTGATTAAATAATCATCAAGCTCCTCGTTTGATCTTCTCTCAGCTTTGTTTCCCTGGCAGGGTCATCTGAACGTTTTAAGTTGCATCTTTACAACAGAACAAAATGAAGAATATGGTATTTATTTCTCATCAGCTGTCGCAACACATGATTACCTGACAGCAGGTGAAAAACCCCTTCCCTTTCTGGACTGCCATGATGTTTTTTTTTTTTTTAAACACAAGCCCATCTTCTACAGGGCAGCTGGATTATTCAGTAACTTTCCATTAAGCTCTATACCTCTGGGCTTTCCACGCCCAGTTATCTCGTCTGAGTGGCTTTTAATATACAACAACCTTGTACATTTCCACAAGCTCACATCATAAAATCAGCTGTGTCTGTTCTATACAGAGTCTTAGAATATCACTCATTACTATTGCAAGTTTGATTAAATTCTGCAGTTTTCTGTCAGTTTTCTCTTTTTTTCCAAAAACAACTACGTGGTAGATCCACTGTAAAAACTGAACACAACAGAGGCCTAAAATTCATAGTAATAGTATATTTTATGTACTGCACACAGTACTACACAAATGATTGTGCATAACATTAGAATAAATACAATCAATAATACAGATATTGTCAATAATATCAATAAAATTTGATATTTTTAGTTTAAGAAGTTTGCAGATTTCTCCTTTTATCCTAGCAAACCCTGACCAAGGACCAGATACTTCACTGCATTGTAATCAGAGCAACTACTTGTCTTCAATAAAAACTATATCTATCTATAATCACTTTCACTTTCTAGATAACCTAAGACCATCCATCTGGGAGCACCTCATTGAGCACTGCGGGGGACAGAGTTCCAATCCGTATATGGGCATACTGACATACATTCACATTCATTCACACAAACTACGACAATTTAGAGTATCCAGTTCACCTAAGCTCCATGTTTTTGGAATGTGGGAGTCCCCAGAGGAAACCCACTCAAACATGGACAGAACATGGAAACTCCACCCAAATAAGGCCTCAAACCCATTAGAGGAAAAAACATTTTATATTATTCAAAGTTTTATTAAATTTGTTATACAGAACAGCTTTACAGAAATGTGGGCCCAAGCCTCTTTTGAGCAAGTCAGCAGGTGATGATTTTAAGGAAAACTACCTCTGGTGAGAACTCTAGCAGCTGCATTTTGAAGTACCAACCAGAAGGGCATTGCAGTAGTCCAGCCTGGAGGTTATAAATGCATGCAGCAGTATCTCAGCATCTTTACGGGAA
This sequence comes from Acestrorhynchus altus, assembly GCA_034509495.1. NCBI lineage: Eukaryota > Metazoa > Chordata > Actinopteri > Characiformes > Acestrorhynchidae > Acestrorhynchus > Acestrorhynchus altus. Next base: position 12,872,094 of record CM067522.1, on the reverse strand, counting down.
AGAACTTTACGCAGTTTGGCACTATTATGTAAATGAAAGAAGACAGTTTTTACTATGTTACTGATGTGGATATTAAATAATAGAACTGTGTCAAACACTTTTGTGTTTTACAGTGGAGCTGGGTATAATATTAGTTATTACTCTTTTGGTTTAGCTGATATATAAAGCTGGGTGTCATCGACATAACAATGAAAGTCAATACCATACCATGGATTACTTTACCCAGTGGCAGCAAGGAAAGAGATATTTTATACTGGTTATGTTTGTGTAGTTAACATGTAAATAGAAAGAATAAGGAGGACAAAACTTGCAAGGATAAATGAACTCTATGTAATAAAACATATATATATGTAATGTCTAATTTTAAAGGCAATATACAGAAAACAAATAGAATTTTCTTTCTTTTCATGAGAAACAAGTGAATTATCATTAGGGGTTAATTTGTAATTGCACTGATTATTGATTGAATTGAAAGGAAATCCTTGGAATGAGCTCTAAGAAGAATCACTTGTAGTTCCCTGAAGAACCGATGTTTTTAAGAACATAATTAAAACAAAAAATGAACCAAATATGGTTCTTCAATACTATCTCTTTAAAAACATCCCCTTTTTGTGTGTCTGTTCGTAAGAAGAAATTTCTTCTTAAAACCCACAAACAGTTTTTAAGAAGATTCTTATATTCACCATTGTTTTCTTATTTGAGATTATTTTAATTTAGAAAGGCAATGGGATATATATAAGATCTGTCAAAGCTTCAGTGATTTGAAACACACCATGAATCTGATATTACTTTTCTTAAGAGAACATCTTTAAGAACATATTGGTGAATGAGGTCTAATGTGTGTACACTTCTCTAAAACATGCTCAAATGTGTTTGATCTGAAAATAGATCTTGTGCAGACACAGCAATACTTTAACCAGATTATTTTGAAATATTGTGTCTTGATCTTGTATATGCACATTTATTCATTACTATTAATCAGCATGTTTGGGCCTCATCTGCACACATATTAGAGTGCAGTGGTGTTTACACATGCTAAGTGCTTGTTTTCCTCTCATAGGTTCATGTTTGGTGTCAAAACAGCCCCACAGCTGGTGATGTGCTCTGTGTAGACACCTCTTCAACTCGGCGAGTGGATGCGTCCCATCTGGGACTGAGGCAACATGTGGGGGGATGCAACACTAGCCCTGGCTGTGATGCTTCTGTTCTCTTGGATTCCTTATTGCAGATGTGAGTATTGCGTCTTTAGCATATATGACAAAATGGTGCTGTGTTGTTAAAATGATTGAACAACATTTAAAGCATTCATTCACTTTAAACGATACTGGATCAGAAATGTAAAACCGAGAAGTGCAAAACCAAAAAATACAGTTTATATCTATTAAACTCACCATGTTAGCAAGTCTTATTCCTGTATTACATTATATATTGCAGCACTGTCACATTGGGTGCCGCTGTTTTTGATTTTGCCATCTGCAGGTGACAACAGAAGGGCCTATAGCTTTTGATTTGTCTTGTTAAATCCAATTCCATTTGGTAATGTTGGCAATAATTTTACTACAGGACCCTAGATTTATTCACAGTATATAAGTCTAATGTATTGTAAGAGAAATGGGTTGTAGCTTATTCCGGACAATACCATGAATAAAAAATACAAACTATTTTAATTACGTATTCAGATTTTTGTAAAACTTGTATCTCTATTTTCATTGAATGTTCTGAAGCTTATTTACTTCTCTTTTAAATTTTACATTTTGGAGAACTGGGGTTTTGCATGAAGCTGACACTGTATGTTTTAGGATTTCATTCAGCCCAGACAAATCAGAGGTAGGGCTAGGGCAGACAGGTCAACAGAGGCGACGGAAGAAAGGCATGGTGCAGGGAACTGTATCTATGTAAACAAAGCATGGTGCACAGACTCCGTCATCCTACAATCCCACTGTTCTGCTGATCATACAAGGCTACGCCCTTCCCCCACCTCGGACAATCTGATCAACTCTCTTTGTTAGTGGTCCCCAAATACACTCCAGTCATCCACCAAGTTAAACCTACAAACAGGTATGTGAAGATCCGAATGGATGGAGCTTGCTCTTCTTCAGCACCAGTTCCTGCACACTGACTGGAGTGAGTATTCTGACTCACACATCAACATCAACATCTACACCAACTCTGTCCTGAAACACATCAACAGCTGTGTGGACAGGGTGACATTGCAGGAAACTCTAATAACTTACCATAACCGGAAGCCCAGGATGAACAGAGAGGTTCACCTCCTGCTCAAACCAAGACGTCTGGAGATCGAGGGCTTGCAGCAGTGCCAGAGCCAACCTGAGAAAAGGGATCGCTATGGCCAGACAATGATAAAGACTGCAGATTGAGGAGCATGTAAGCTCGTCTGACCCCTGTTGGTTGTAACAAGGCATGCAAACCCTTGCATTGTACCAGCTGTGCTTCTCTCCCTGAGGAGCTAAACCAGTGTTTCCCAACCCTGTTCCTGGAGGCACACCTGCCCAACACATTTTAGCTTTAACACACCTCTTGCAACTCTGAAGGGCTTTTTAATTTACTTTTGTGCTTGTTTTGACCAGGGGAAACAAGGTGTTCTTTTTTAAACAGATCCTCTTCACCATGATCATCCACTTACATTCTCCACAATGGATATTTGGACATGGTGATCCCCTCCAAGCTGATCGCCAAGCTTGGCCTCCTGGGTATCTGCACATCACTCTGCAACTGGATTTTGGACTTCCTGACTGACAGACCCCAGTCTGTTAATTTAGACAACCTCTCCTTCTCCTCCTCCTCCTCCATCATATTGAACACTGGTGTTCCACAAGGTTTTGTTTTGAGCCTGAATGTGTTATATTTATATATATATTTACACATCTTTCCAATCACATATCCAAATATGAAAAACAGAGGTCATACTTTTCTGAATCTGTACACACCTACCATTAAACCCATCAACTTTTCTATTAGAAATGTACTTGAGTAAGAGTATGCTATAAAGGTTTTTTGTGTGCATATAGTAATATAATACTGGTGAACTGAGCTCAACTGACACAGATGTTCAGCTGCACATACACCCTGGAAGATCTACACTTAGCCTAAAGCAATGGTATTTAATTTCATCTCCAGTTAAAGAAGGCAATGGGTCAGAACATTAGGTAACTTGCATTATGATTCAAAACGATATCCTGTATACAGTACAGGCCAAAAGTTTGGACACACCTTCTCATTCTCAGTTTTCTGTATTTTCATGACTATTTACATTGTAGATTCTCACTGAAGGCATCAGAACTATGAATGAACACACGTGAACTGTTTAAAACCATCATGTGAATGAACTTTTCTTTGATTTGCTGTCCTCTCTGACCACTGTTTCTTGTCTCTTCCTTGTTGGAGTGTGATGCACAGATCTGTTTGGCTGGGTAGCATCACATGATATTTATAAAGCATAAGATTAGTCTGTGAGTCTCCTGGGCTGCTAAACCTGTACAGTACAGGTCAATTTAAACAGAAACATTTGGCCAAAATTAAATAGTTCTCAGTTGTTTATAGGTTATAAGTCCAGGTTCAGATAGGACTGCATCTAGGTCTGGACCCAGACTGCAGTCCACCTGTCAGCATTTGGCCTAAGATCAATCAGTGTCCATTGCCATGGCATGGGGTTCTAAAGCCCCCAACACTCGACATTGGAGCAGAACAACTGTGTCTTGTGTTTTGATGGCGCTCTGGTATATAAATGTGGGATACGTTAGAGTGGCATTACTGATTCAGAACTAACCATCTATTATCAGTAGCTGACATTCTCTATTTTGTGTTTTTTAGGTCAGTCTGCACCTGGACAGCCCAGACTCACAAGTTGTCGCTCTCCTGAGAAGGAAACCTTCACCTGCTGGTGGGAGCCAGGGTCCACTGGGGGCTTGCCCACTACCCACCGCCTGTTCTACAGAAAAGAGAGGTGAGTGGTTTTAGCATCAACTTTCACCCAAAGGTTCAGGAGCGAGTCTGCTTCTTATTGAATTACTGCTGCCCTCCACAACTCAGGTGGTCTGAAAAAGATTGCATATTGTCTATGGTTCCACACTTGTCCTCAACCATAAATAATGGCTGTTGTTTTTGATGGCCATGGCTGTATTTAATGTTTAAACATGGATAGTGAATGCTCTTGCCACTTATCACAGTAAACCATGGAAACCATGTGGAGACATTTGAGAAAAATATGCCAAACATAATTAGAGTCTGCATATAATTTCCATGTTCAAACTATGTGGGTCACAAAATTAGTATCACACTATTAAGAATAAAGAAGTCTAAAAGATGTTTTGGCACAATGCCATAGAAGAACCACTTTAGGTGCCTTTATCATGGGAATGAATAGTGCTTTTTCAAGGAATTCAACTAAGTTCTTCAATGGTATCATGCCCAAGACCAGAGGATCTTTTAGGTCCATGATGTCAAAATCCAGTATTTTGTACCAGCTGTGTGAGCAGCAAAATCATGGGGTGGATTTTGATTTGATAGACCTGAAACCCCCACCTCTGCACAGGTTTTTAATAATGTAAAAGACCACAGTGCCTTTTTATCTGAAAATAGAGTTCATCTTCACAAGACAGTTTAGATCAGTTCATTTCATCAGAATTCCAACCTTTTCACTTTTGCAGATCTGAGAAGGTGTTTGAATGCCCAGACTATCACAGCGCTGGGAACAACTCCTGTTTCTTCAGCAAAGCCCACACATCTATCTGGATCATTTATAACATCACAATCATAGCCTCTAATGCCCATGGGAGCACCTTTTCAGAATCAGTGGAGGTGGATGTCATGGATATAGGTGAGTATATTTCAGTCTGACTGACTTTGAATGTTGCTCTGAACTTGAGCAATCGAAGCAGAGAAACCTCTGACTGGCTGCTTTCTCACCTGCTAATGCTCACTTATTCCCATTCCTCTAGTGGGAGTGGGGTACTTTGAAGAACTGTACATTCCTTTTGACAGATCAACTGTAAATTATAACTAACTATCATTATTATTTATTCTGCTGTCATAAATAGCAGAAGGGTGAAGTATGGTATATAAATACACAGTATAAACACCATGTACATATAAATAAATATATGTATCTGTATTTACATCTGTATGTACATGCAGACAGATTGTAGAAGGTATAAAATATTTAAAAAATTTACTACTAATATAAATATGTACTATTATTATACATAGAAACCTGTAATATAAATATAAATGTAGATATGAAATATAGATATGGATTGGCATTTGTAACAGATTACATGTTTATTTTTTCCAATTAAAATGTGAAAATCATGCCTGTGTGTGTGAAAAGTTATTTGTTAAACTTTGTTTTTTATTTTAATACTTTATTGGTAAAGAGGCACAAAAATAAAGATAACTTTTAGGTAAGACTTTTGAATGAGGGTAAGCCATCTTGTTTTTATTCATCTATTCTTCTGTAATGCATAATACTCCTTGCAGGAGAGTTGGTAGTAGAGTACAATGAAGTGTAGCGTAGCCCAAACTAGGGTAATAAAGCACTGTTCGTGTATCAAATGTCATAAACTGGCTGCTGTAGCTGGTTGACTATGGCAAACTGCAATCAGTCATTTAAGGTAAATTTAAGTACAGTGTAGAAACAGTCACTGTATTCCAAAGTTTTGGGTATTTGGTCATTTCCATACATTCCCTTTTCCTTTTTGAAATGGTGATGATTAAAATAGTGGGTCTGTTTTGCCTTATAACACATTACATATGCTTCTCCACTCTGAATGGCTTGTGAAAAATATTTAGCGCAAAACCTAAACAACTCACAAATAATATCTAATATATGATGTGGCTTGTAGAGATGTTAAATTTTTTAGATGATTGTTTGCCATCATCACAAATGCATCTCAAAATAATTTGAATTCTGTAAAGCTTTTTTGTTCTTAATTTTATGCTAAAAGGTAAACATTTTGAGCTATTTTTTTGTTTTACTGTTGATACTGCTTCAATAACGGTATAATCATTTACTTAAACTCAATATTAAATATTCTAATGATGAGAAACTGCTTTTATGATTTTAATGAGCTATAAGCCATACAGAGCAAAATTAAAGCACAAAAAGGCTTGAAATATTTTTCATTTTACTTGTAATGAATATAAAATAATTTGGTGTTTAGTTTCAAAGCTTCTGATCCTCTGACCAACTTTTTGATTAGTGTGAAGATTATACTGTGTCCATGCCTTCACTTAAATAAAGTTAAAATGACAGTTTTGTTTTGGGGTTTTTTTGTGGGGGGCTTGTTATTTTTTTACTTTTTATTCTCATGTATTTGACAGTTTTATATTTTTTAACTTGACATTTTATTAAATCGTTATTACATGGGTATGTGATTATGCTACTCTGTCTAACAGTGCTAGCTGATGCATCACTATTTAATAGCTGTTGATATTGTAGATATGATTTCATTTTCTGTCTACCCAGTCCAGCCTCACTCTCCAGAAAACCTGACTTTGGCTGTGGTGGGAGTGGAAGACAACCCGTATTTTCTGGTGCAGTGGGAGGCCCCACATGACACAGACACTCGTTCAGGCTGGGTAACTCTCAAATACGAAGTGCGAGTGAAACTGGAGAACAGAGAGGATGGAGGCGAGTGGGAGGTGTGCACAACACTGTCCTTTTCATGCTGTTTGCAACTTCTAGTATTAATGTTTAAATTAAAACTACATAACTTTTATGCACTGTCACAAATGAAAGTATGGAAGCTGAAGCCATAAAATTTCATGTTCTGTTGTGGTAATAGGTGTATAGTGTTGGCAAACAAAAGGAGCTGAGTATCTACAGCCCCCAACCTGGAGGAAAGTACAAGGGTCAAGTGCGCTGTAGACTAGATGAAGGCCTCTGGAGTGAGTGGAGTCCACCAGCTTTTAGCAGCGTCCCAAACAGTAAGATTTTCTGCATTTTAACTTCATCACACCTACTGTGTGAATCCATTTTAAAGGCTTTGCCTTGTGTTAAAGTTGACAGTTTGACTTTTGTTAAACAAAAGGTTACTAGAATGGATTTTGGCAAGCTGTGAATGAAACCACTACTAGATCTAAACCTGATATTTGTAATATTTTGACAGGATCACAGGATATTATTATGTAAAGTAATTATGAAGTCATGTTACCTCAGGGAATGGTGTGGGAATGCCCACACCTGTATAGGTTGTGAGGTTTTATCTTGTGAGTGAGTTTGAACACTGGCTCTTGGCAAGGTGACATGAATTATCGTGTTTGTCCAAGGCATGATAGAGGGTGCCAAGACTTCATTTTTGAAGTTATTGGGGCATTCAACATTCCTTCACCTCCATGTTAAGTGTGTACATCACAGAACCAGTTCTGGACAATTTAGGCCCAATGGCACATTGCATTATCCTGCCAGAAAATGCCATCATTGTGGGGATACATGAAGTCCATGAAGGGCTGCCAATGGTCACCAAGCAATGAAAGGTAGCAGGCACCAGTCAATGGTGTGTTTATGCAGGCCAGTAAATCTAACCTATGCCTTGAGAAGAAACACCACACAGGTATGGCACCACCACCAGTCTGCACAGTGTGTTGTTGACAGCTGGGGTCTATGGCTTCATAGAGTGTACACCACTCACAAACCCTACCATCTGACCGAACCAACTGGTACTGTGAATAATCAGACCACACTGCATGTTGCCAGACTTCTAGGGTCCAGTTAACAACCTTATGAGCCTAGATGAGGTGCTGTGCCCACTGTTGTGGTGTTAGCAGAGGCACTCTGGTGGATCTTCTGCTTTCACATTCCATTGAAACTAAAGAACAGTGCACTGTCCTTACAAGATGATACCTCACAAGGTATACAGGGGTTGGCATTTCCAAAGGCGTCACGAGGTAAAACCTCATGATCAATTCATACTGCTATCCTGTGACATTTGGCATGTGCGTCTTTAAAGATGTCACTCAAATCAGCATCAGAATCTCTTATTTTGTATTTTTTAATTATTAAGATAATTTGAAAATACCTACCTACCTGGCTCAACATTTCATTAGTAATATAGTGGAGCATTTTTTTCTCCTGCTTCCAAATTTACTGGATGTAAAAAAGCTCCTCAAAATAAAGGTATCAAATCTATGATGAGGGATAGAGCAACCCATGGACAATTTTGCTCTTTTTAAAGGTTCAATGTATAGGTTCCTCACACTTCTATCTGTATGATGAGTGATTTCAAACTGTTGGTATGTGTTGTAGTTGCATGCTGATGTTGACATATCAACTAAATAAGTGAAAATCTATGTAGCTCATTCTTTCTGGTGGTCTTCTTTTCTTCTCACAGACTATCTAAAAGAGAGGTCAGTTGTGATATTTGTATCTACCATCAGTGTCTTCATTTTCCTGGTCAGTGTTGGAACCCTCGCAGTTAAAAGAAAACAGTAAGCTTGATATTTTTTGATGATTCATACATTATAAAATAAAATATAATCTCATTCATGACTTATTAAATGTAGCATTTAATTTTTTCAAACAGAGGTATCAGCAAATATGCTCACATGAACTGGTACTGACAGGAACTGACAGGGCTTCGTGCTCGATTACCCACAGAAGGCCTCCACACAAAGACTTTAAAATGACATGGGCACAGCATTTAATGTTTAAAAGACTAGCTGTGAAGTGTGGCCAACCAACCAGATATGTTTTTGAGGTTGGGCTTTTTCCATAGTTTTGACCTTGAATGGCAAAGTCAAGTAGCTAAGAGAAGAAAAAGCCTTCAATTAGGGTTTGCTAAAATGATCACTTTGTGTAGAAATAAAATGTGAAAATAGAAACACCTCAGTCAAAAGATAAAGATAAAGCTATTTTAATATTTTTACTAAATAGTGTATTCAACATAAAACTATATTTCTCAGACTGTGAGCCCTCTGGCAGTAATGCAGAACTTTTAAAGCAAAACCATGAAAACAACCTGGCCTTGCTTGATCAACCACACTTGGAATAAGTGAGAATTCATGTAAATTTTTGGGCAAACTATTCATTTAAGTTAATGTTTTGTCTTTTCTCTCCTCCAGTGTTAAGCATTGCTTACTGCCCCCAGTTCCAGGGCCAAAGATCAAAGGCTTTGATGCCCAACTCCTGAAGGTACTGCATAATGTCCACAAGATTCACTGACTATAACTTTCTTTAAAGTCTGCACAATCTTTCAGACAGTTAAAGACTCAGTGGGTCAGTTTCTCACACAGGTCATGGATTACATTTTACACTGGCATGCCAAAAGTCATGGGATATCAGTATGTAAATTGATTATGACGTGGCCTTTCCTCAGGGGGTGGATTGGGTATTCCCACACACACATAAGTTGTGAAGTTGTATGTTGTGAATGAGGTTGAACACATTTGCGCTCATGGCAAGGAGATATATTATCAGAGGTTACGTGATGCATGGCAATGGGTGCTAGATTAGTTGGATGTTCAATTTGCAAAGTTGTGCAGACATTTAACATTGATTAATCCACAGTGTCACATGTGCATTAACACCCACAGTGGACAATGCAGTGGGTGGTAATAATTGTGTGAAGCCCCATTTGGTTAGAATCGTGTGATCAGACAAGTGACTATGACAGAAATCAGGCCATTGCAGTGTTCTTTAGATTCCATGGGATATGATTTCTAGTGTTGGGTCCAATGAGATTTGGCATGTCAGTGTACTTTTGATGGATGTTCAGAAAGCTTTGTAGCCCTAGGCTTACTCCCTGTCCCTAAAACTAACCCTTTATGTATGACAAAAATCCATGATTCATTCATGAAAGTAACAGTTTAAGTTCTAAACCTTTGACAAACTGACTCAAGATTTGGGGCTCCCTAGTGGAGCTACTGTAAAAGTGCCAGCCCATACAGCCCATGAAACTGAGGGAAAATAATTGTAAAGAATGATTTTTTAAAATGTGGGGCACGCTTCTTATGGCAAGTTGGATTTTGGGATAGGCAATATGGCATACATACATTAAATGACAAGAAAAATAAGGTTGGATTGCTGCTCAGCATGCATTTGTGCAGTTAACTGCAACATCTGTGGGCAAATGTGCTGCAGGATGCCATATGGAACCTGTATGCCTCAATGCCCAACTGTATCTTACCTTGTATCCAGGCTAGAGGCAGCCAAACAGGGTAGTCATTATGGTTGTACCCAATAAACTTATCCTTTAACTCTAATATTGTAATTACGTACATATATCATCATTACATTCACACACAAATTCACACTTTCATGATGTGCCAGGTTTATGCCTCTTAGGGAATAATGGCAGTGTTTGGCTAATCATACGTATTGTTACTCTCACTAACAGACAGAGAAGGCAGAACATCTGTTCAATACTCTGACCTTCCAAGGCTTTCCTGCAGTTGCAGAGTTCCCTGACGAGGTAGATAATGTAGTCGTGGTCGATGGTAAGGAGGTCATTGAAGAAACTGTGGGTAAAGCTCCACTGGAATGTGTAAAAACAGATCAGCTTTCTTCAGATCTTGAAGATGAAGTTGACTATGGCAACCTGTCCACAGAGAAGCAGCTAAACTTTGTTCAGACTGCAAGATGGAAAATCCCAGTTACTGTACATGACCATCAGAATTGTGATCCTGAATCTACACCTGAAACTACAAAGACATTCCCAGGTGGCACACAAGTAAAGCTACAGGAACTGGAGCTTGACCAACATGGTTTTCAGATCACATGTCAAAAAACTATGGTCAAGAACTTTGAGAAGGACATCATCAGTGTCAGTCAGAGTGGACTTATTGTGGAATATGTTGAAGACAAAGACAGACAAGACTGGAAATTTATGCCTGCAACAGAAGAAGGAGAAAGCTACAGCAAAGTGAGTGGGGTTTACAGTGGAAGTGTCCTTGTGCTTCAAAAAGACAGCACCCCAATCCAAAACATCTGTGATGATCAACACAAAAACATCAAGGGTAAAAACCCTTTCCCAGTTGAAGAGCTCACAAACACTCAGGGCTATGTAGGCTCTGTATAGGGACATCTGTTGTGGCAAAGAGGCATAAAGATATGTAAATGGATGAATTATGTTTCATCAATTTGTCCCATCTCCCCTAGTATATGCACACACCAGAATATATTTTACTAGTTATCTAATGCCCCCAGGGACTGTAGAGGGGCAGTGAACTCTTATGTTTTGGGCTGGAGTTCAGAGCGGTTTCAAGGGAAAACTCCAGCAGCACTGCTGTATCTGATCCTTTTCTACCAGCACATAATGTCACTATCTGTGCTGAGAAGGACCCGTCCCCACAAACCTGCTATGGCATGGTCCTGACCATTGAAGATCAGGGAGAAAGGAGGATAACAAAGCATGAACTACAGTCTGACAGTGAATGGAGCAACAAGGCGGTGGTGTTAATTTCCTGGCTGATTGGTGTGTGTGTGTGTGTGTGTGTGTGTGTGTGTGTGTGTGTGTGTGTGTGTGTGTGTGTACAGTATACACCACAGGTTGGCCTTTTCACATTCTTATGCTTGTTCCTTCCAACACATGACTTTCAAGAACTGATTGTTCACTTGCTGCCTAGAATGGTATATCCCGCCACCTGATGGGTGCCATTGTAACAGGATGATCTTCACCTCACCTGTCCATGGTTTTAATGTTATGGTCTAAGTTTTAAAAATGTTGAGAAAGTTAACAAAACTTATTTTGTACAACAGTGTCTAAATCCTTGTGCAATGTCCAAATGACAGCAATGGGAAATGTATTTTTATCCATTCAACAAATCACATGTACACTCATTTTACACTAAATTATTGGCATTTTAAAGCTGTCACAGATGCATTAAATATTCATTATTTATACTGTGAGTTCAAACCAGATTTTATGAAAACATGAAATGTTACTTGCTGTTACTTTTATAATTGTTTGAACTGTATCAAAAGAGAATGGTTAGCAACATGCACTCATTGTTTCTCAAAGGTGACTAATATGTCAATTTGCATAATATTACTCTGAAACTTTTTCTTTATTTTTCTTCTTTACTCCAGTTTTGTAGTGCACAAATAATGCTCAAAACAATCTTTTTAATGGTCTTAAAGCTGCTGCCTTCCATTTAAGTGACCTCATAAAGCTTCATAAATGCCTGAGTGCTGTGATGAGTTGTTGAGTCGTTTATTTATACGTAGCTTTGCTTCAAATCAGTTAGCTATAGCATATTTCTATAACAGCTTTATTTCTATATGAAAAGTGTCATGTAGCATTAATTACCACATCTAGTATAGCTGCCAAATAATATAGGATTAAAATAGCTTTCCTGTTACTCAAACTTCTATCTCCTTTCTTCCTCTTTTTCATTTTTAATATGAATGGACCAATAGAAATGCCCCACAATTGCGAAATCTTAAATATTTCAACATCGTCCACTGAAAAGTTTTTTCCTTGCCATTTTGGAGATACAAAATTTTGTGACAGCACAAAAACATGCACTCAGTAATCCCAGTTTTAACAGGAATTCTGCAGTTATCCGATTTTCCAAGTGGTCATGTAAACAGCATACTCCATTTCGTAGACTGGATTAAGGTCTAGAAATCCGATCTACAAAATCTGATGAGAGCTGAATTTTCTCCCCTTATTCAGATTTCTCAGTGCATGTATACTCCTAAACAGAGTTCTTTCAGATTTCTCAGTCTGTGTATAAATGAAAACATGGTATCAGAAATAAGCAGTGTCTGCACAGCACCTGCAAGTTTGTTGAAACCAACAATGAAATAAAGAATTTAAATATTCATCTTCTAAATATTTGTTCATATTATACATTTGAGTTAAAAACATCCACGACGAAGTTTGTAATGTGCATGTTAAAAGTGTTGATTGGATTCCTGAGAAAATCAGATTTTAAGCAGTTAGATCGAGTACGTTTCAGTTTTAATACTAATCTATTTTATATTTCATGTATTACAGTCCTTACGCAGCTCCAAGAGGCAGATTAGTCTCAAAAAGAAATCTACAAAAGGACATTCAAATGTTTTATTCAAATGATTTACTCATTTCTTAGACCAGTCAACAGAAAGGGACATCACTTTATCTTTAATCAGCAAAGAGTTTATATTCAAATAAATCTGCTGCTCAAGCACTTTCCTAGTGTTAAGAGTCAAGACAACACAGTCTGATGAGCTTCAACACACCATGAGAGTAGTGCATGATTGTTTAAACACCTTCATAATTCACACAACTGAGATCTGATGTCCCCAAAAAAAAAAAAAAGTTCTACATAATATATTCATCAGTTTCAGGTCACATATTACAGGGTTGCAAGTGCAAATTGGTAAACATTTACATTCATAAAAATATGAACATTTGTTTTTAAATAAATGAAATCGTCCATGTCTTCTTGGAATCTTCACAAAAACTACCAGTTAATTATGCAACTTGTGAATTATCAACTTCCATTATGGTCATCTGGCAGTGTGTCCGAATCTGTGCTGATGGCAACTGATGAAAACTGCTCCTCAAAAGCCAAGAATTTGTGATTGTAGTCTTTTTCCAACATTTTCTTCCAAATTTTAACTAAAAATAGAAAACATGAACACAGAGAAAAATTGTTAAATACAGGGTTAAAGTACATATTTCAACATGTTTTACAAACATTTATCAGCTGATGCTTCTATTATATCTTTCACTCTAAAAAATAAAGGTGCTTCAAAAGATTCTTTTAGCAATGCAACCATATTTATACTTTTGTGGAATCTTTAGACTGCTAAAAAATCTTTACATTAAGTGAACCAATTGTGGTTCATTTATGGCATCTCAAAAGAACCATTTGCAGTTGATTCATTTTTAAGAGCGTTCCTACATGGTGAGATCCCAGGTTTCACTATAAGGACATGATAGAGTCTCCTACGCAATGGCACTATGGCATCAATCTAGTCATGCACATTATGGAAAACCAAAACAAGGGTCAAGACACATGAAAGGGTGACAGGAGATGTTCTGAAAAATGAACCACAGCAGTGAACAGTCCTAACAAGTAAGTCTGAAAATGTGTTTAGTAATTATAATGGCTCATTTGTATTCATGCCATGGCAAGAGATACACTGAATGCTAATGAGCCAACAAATTCAGTACACACAACCCACATTTAGCCCTGTACAAAAATGTCTGGGTTGTGTGTAGATCAGTAATGTGATGTGACTTTGTTTAATGGAGCACCTGTATACATAGAAACAATTATAACTAGTAGCCAATGAGAGTGAGAACAAATTCTCAGGGAGCATGGTGCAAGCAAGCAGAACAAAAACACGATTACTGCATAGAAGATATGAATACTGACCAAGGCTAATGCTCACCACAACTACAGTTGAGCTCTGAGCTTCTGAGTCAATGTTCTACAAGGTGATGTAATGGGAAATCAGCAATGACTGACAAGTAGCACAGTGATGCTTCAAATGCAATAATAGTATTGATATGACTGTTGTTCTAACTAGACAGTACTGTCGTAAATATTTATAGGCCAAAATCAGAGCAGTTCAATATGTACTAAACTATGCTCACAGAGTTTTATTACTCAAGACTGGAGATTCAGAGGGTTGGAGTGGCTCAGCAGTCTAATATGCTATTACATGTCCTAATGGAGTTGGGTAATTGGCACTGCCAAACTGTGGGGAAAACTGAAAAACTGGGCCAACAGACGCCTGTGCTGGCCAGAATCACACTGGGTGTGATAGGGGGAGAAAGCATGGCCAATAATTAATAGCAATGATACCTATTGGTATTTTCATGTTAGTAGTAACATAATACATATACAGGTAAACATCTGATCTTACTGTATTCAGGCTCCTCTGCTGTTGGTGGCTCTGATATTGACTCAGTGTTCTGTAGTATTTCATTCTCTTCTCCCTGCTGTTCCTGAGAGGTTACCTCCAGATTGGCAATCATCACCTCATAGGCTTTCCTGGCCTGCGATGTGAGCTCAATCATTTTGTGGTAATGGTCCTGTGAAGGTGATATTATAGCATTACAACCTGCACTGTTCATTTTAGTGCCTTCCCTGCTCAAATGAAGAATATCTGATGTTGTATTTTAAACCAAACAAACAAACAAAAAAATGTTAACATAAATTAAGGTATTTTCAGAGATGACACACTGTGCAGTGCAGGGGTCTTAGGATATTACATGTGGAAATATGAGACCAAGGACACAGAAACCATCATGAATATTATGGCTATATTTTGTGACTGAAGAGATTTAAAAGGTCACTCCACTCTGTGCAGAACAAGTGTTCTAAACCAGGGATTCTCAACCTGTGGCCCGGGGACCAACAGTGGACCATGAAGCACTCTGTAGTGGTCCACACGTCCACCCACTATAAGCATGTACACATAATATCATATCACAGAGTAACGCTCAGCAAATTAAATGTTTGAGACAATGCAACTGCGAGCACCTGATGCAGACAGTCAGCCAACCAGAGATGTAGACATTTCTTAAAAGAAATAATGGCGACATCCACAGTACAACCCAACCTACATCAGATTTTTTGTGATAGTAGCTGGATTGTCGACAATGGGGTCCGACATGGAGATGGCTTTAAGACAGAAGTAAAGACATGCATATTTTGTAACTAGACAGGTCATCTGATGTTAATAACGCATGCTTGCTGTTCATGTCATGAGGGTCATTTATGACAGATGTTTTCGTGAAGCCTGGTTGTTTTTAAGCTACTGTTCAGACCCTGATTCTCATGTTTTCAGTGTCTGTACTCAAGAAATAAAATGTGCTACAAGTGCTACCACTACAATCTGAGGATCGCAGGTTCGAATCCCAGATCAAGCTGCTTGCAGACCGAGTCTCCCACTCTGATGCTCAAAAAGAAGTAGTGGTTGACATTATATGTATTAGACAAAGCTTATGCTCATCCTCTCCCTCCTAGTGTTGGGAACATCGCTTGTGATGAGGTGATCATGGGGTGGGGTATTTGGCACTTACAAATTTGTGGGGAGAAAATCAGGGGTTAAAATAAATAAAGAAAATGTAAAAATGTAAAAATTTTACATAAGAGTTTTGTTTTCTTGTGGGACATTATGCTTTCTAGTTAGAAACGGGTGGGCTGCGAGTTGGGAAAGACTGAACCATTGAACTATGCGTTCTTTTTAAAGCTTTTAATGAGAATTCCAAGAAAGCTGGGTTTCTAGGTTCTAGGTTTGCTGGACATTCTCAAAATAAAAGAAAGGTACTGCATAACCGAAAGTTAGGTCATGTACCTGTGCTCCATCATAGTTGAAGATGCCCACCAGGCTGACAGGAACAGCTTTGTTCACACAGCGCCCTAAAGACTTCCGTGACAGGGCAAAGACGAAGGGAATGCTTTGTTCCCGGCATGTGTCAATAATGGTGTGAAGAGCCTCGTCCAGACCACCTGCACAGGAAATACAGTTATACAACCAGGAAACTGTTGGAAAGAAAATACTTTGGTCACCCTTTTTTGATAACCACACGTGATACTCGTTCAGCTGAACATCAGGATGAGTAAGTATAAATCATCTACAGCTGAACATCAGTATAAATACACATAACAGTTTACATTTTTAAATTACAATGACAATATTTACACATCAGATCATTAAAAAGCAATGGATGTAACTGCACAAACATCAATGTTTTCATATATGTTAAATTGCTTATTGTTGTGCTACTTACTGTTATATATATATATATATATATATATATATACACACACACACATTTTTATAATGATATATATATATATATATATATATATACACAGATATAATTTGTTCATACCTTTAGACTGAACACGCTCACAGTTTGGGGAAATGATGACGCATTTGACTTTCCTAAGCTTCAAATGTTTCAAAACTTCTCTGAGGCCCATAACCAGTCGCCGCTTCATCCTTGCCTTCATGGGGTCTTTCTGGTATAAACGATCCTGGAATCTCACCAGTTCCTTCAGCAGATTCGTCACACACTCATCTACATCTTTACTCAGCATCTGGCTGCAGTATCTGTCAGTCAAGTCAAGGTGGGTGAGAAAACATTGAGGTAAACCTTTGAAGCTTCTACAAAGGAATGGTTTATATACAAGTGTTCGTGATTTCCTTACTCTCTAAATTTCCTGCTATGGATTTTAAGTTGATTGAGCCTGGAATCTGGATTACAGGCTTTAAAAGGCGCATCTTCTTCAGCAGTAATTTCTTCCATGCTGTCGACCTGCGGGCTTGTTTGCTCAGTCTCATCCTCAGCATCAGCATGAGGTCCACCAAGCTCACCTTTCATTAGAACCAAATCATTTGTTAACAGTTTATCTTTAAACACCAAACAGGCACAAAGTGTAAACATACGTTTTTTTTATATAAGAAAATGCCTACTTATATGTTCATGAGGTTGCACTGAATTGGTGTCAACTGGATGCTCTTCGGAATGAGACTCTGCTGGACTGGAGTCACTCAATATTTTGGCTGGGTCTCTCTCCTCTAGCAAGCGGTTTTGTTTCCTTTCTTCTCTCTCCTTCAGAATAACCTGTGCATCATCCATAACAAATGGTTTAAAAGGTTTTATATATATTGACTTTACAAATGGTAATTTTGATTGATGCCATTAAAGAAAAACAATGATGCCTTGAAGGCATGGGCAATATGGACCAAAAATGATATCCCTAAATATTTTGTGAATAGAGATGCGATATATAAATGTGAGAAAGCTGAGAGACCCCATGACATCCTATAGTTAAACCTGGTGTGTATAAAGAAGAAATGAAGATCAAATTTTAAAAAGTCATCTTCATGCCAAAGCTCTGTCTTGGTGGGATGGAGGAGAGAAAAGGGGAGCGGAGAACAGGGGGCAGAGCATAACAAGCAAACAAAATGTTATTCAAAAATTTAAAAACTCGACCCATACCTCATATGCCTCAGCCCATACCTTACTCTGTTTATATACGGCTATCAATATTTATATCAATAAATCACCATAAATATAGATTTAAGCCCAATCCTAATGCCTAATTTGAACTCACTCTTTTGAGGGGTGTTGGTTTTTTGGCTTTTGGAACTTCTCGTTGTTTCCCCTTTTTCACCAGAGGGCAAGTAGAATCCAGGGGATTGTGAGCGATCCTCTCTTGCTGCCAAGGATGCTTTTTTTGAACTGCTGCTTCTTTATGGACAACTGGTAGGGCTCCTCCAACTGATTTCCAAAAAAAAAAGATAAATTGCCAACAATGTTTCAAGTCATTTAAACAGTTTAATCTCTATTTCCAATTACAGAATAAAACATGGAGTGCAGTGCAGTAACTGCATTGTACATTTTTTTTTTACCTGAAAGTATTAGTGGTTTAACATCTTGTTTGGACTTCTGAGACTGCTGCTTCTGCTCCAGAACTTCCAACATGTTCCCGAGGTCAAGCTGTATAAGAGCTTTGCTCTTCTTCTGACTCATCTGCTAGAGATCAGGAATAAGAATTAAGAAAATTCTATTAACTTCACTGTTGTAGGTACATTTTAAGCACTAGATTGGTGACTGATGCACATTTATAAGCATGTGGTTTATATATGACTACTCATTCAATTTCAGTAGTTTGTCAGTCTAGTATATGGATTAAAATTCCATTCCTTTCAAATTTTGTTATTTTCTACTCAACAAGTTGAAATAAATAATACCCAAATAATATATATGATCTACTGCACGCCTAAACTGTGCCATAAACAAACATTAAAATTAGACTAAAACTAAAAGTTTGATAGGACCTACCTAGGCACTTGTTAGACAGAGGTGGTTATTACACGAATGTTACATTTATAACCAACCTGTGCTTTCTTAGAATCAGTGGGGACAGACTTCCCAGCAGTGGCTTTGCTCTTATTTATATTGTCTTGTTGCACAGATGACCCTTCTTTCTCAGCTGTGCCTGTATTATCCTGTGTAACATACAGAAAAGTGAGGGTGAAAACAATCTTTCCATTAGTACCTAATAGGGCTTTGTGATCTGGACAAAAAAAAAAAAAGTTATTTTAGCTGAATGGCAATATAAAATGAAAAATGCAATGTGTAAAAATTAGGACACCATGAAATCCATCTTCCATCATTTTTTCTATATTTAAACATTGAAAGTGTGTACATGAGAGTTCAAAAGGAGGTGGAGGGGAGCAGAGTGGAGGACGTGCTCAGAGTAGGGGGCGGAGCAGTGTGAGGAAGCAGAAAAAAGTTTTTCCGCAAGATTAAACCAGAACATTAATTAAAAACTTAAAAACTTGACAAACTATATTGCCCAGTCCATATCATGCTCTGTTTATATACTGATATTGATATATTGATTTATCGTCCAGCATTAGTATGTACATTTTGGTTATTTTACCTGAACTGCTAGGCTTACTGTGTGCCTTGGCCATTTGTGTGGATTAACAAAAGCAAAGGACAGATCTGGGAACTCCTCTTCATCCTAAACACAAAATGCTATTAGTGGTAGAGTCTCTCTAGTGTGATAAACAAAATCAAGCAAATGAAAGACAGAAAGATCAAACTAAAAACTTGAATACAGCCTTAATCAAAGTTAAAAATATTAAATATTGTCACTACCTCAAACTTGGGAGGCTCCTGCTGTATTGGTGCACCTTCATCCATCTGGTGCTCCATTTCTTCGGGTGCTTTAGATTTCTTCTTTTTCTTCTTTTTCTTTTTTTCAGTAGTTTGGTCAGTGTGTTGAGACATTTTAACCTTTACATAAGTAAAATGTTCAGACAGTTTGCTTACAGATGAGAAAAAAACCTTTTTAATTAACATTAACAATCAAACTAGATATTATTCACCTTATAAATAATAAAAATTGAAGCAAACTGTATTAAAATGTTCAGTTATTTCTTCTGAAACAAACAAGCTCATTCTGGATACTGCAATGTTGTACCTGAGAGAGTGCATCATGTGTGGCAGAACTCTTTTGGATGACTTTAGGAGGCTGAGAGGCAATGTTTGCCCAGGATGCTGCTGATGATCCGTAAGGATTGGGTAAACCAAGCTCAGTATCCTGGCCTAAATAAAAGAACATGATAGAAAACTAAACTCAGTTGGTGCACTAGACTCTTTCTCCTCTTACCTATGCTAGACTGTGTAGAAACAAAGAACTGAATTCTACCTGGGGTTACAGTCAATTCCTTATTACTCTTTACTGTTGAGGTGACTTGCTGGCTTGACTTTGGTTTTGGTCCATTCTTCCCTGGTGTATCCTGAAGAAACAACAACATGAGCTTGAATTAACCATGGGCATTAACCATGTTTGGCATTATGTAATCTTACCCACATAACCAACCGTGTTCTGGAATATATTTTGGTCTCCTATTGAATCCTGAAAGGCTCTTGAGGCGCCTGAACCCCAACATGACCGAGAACCTTGCAGGAAGTCAGGTTTGGGGTTGCTGGAGGTCACATCACAAAGTTCTGGAAAATCAGACAGCTTCACTTCAAATGGGCTGCTGCTAATCAGAGCCGCTGATCTGGGTCTTTCATCTGAAGATGTAGAAGGTCTAGTCCCTCTATAACCTTTAAACACAGAATATAAAAATCAGATGATTAAAGTGACATCATGTGGTGGTTTTCTGAATACAAGTTATGCCTAGCTGTAGACCAGACATTGTGCAAATTGCATTTTTAAATACTTTAGTAACAAAATAATAAATAATAATAATAAACTTATCAGGTCATTTGCATATTATGTTTCCCTCAGTCTATCAAAAACACTGAATTTTGGCCCTAAAAGTACAAAAACTCATAGCAACGGCTGATTTAATTGCTGTTCTCGTTTTGATAAGGCTTCTGACATTATTAACTGGCTTCCTTTGTTTAACCATGTCTGTCTCATAAGCTCATTTACCTTTCTTTATTATTCATTATTTTACATGTATAAACCAGTGTAGGATGAGTTCCCCTATTAACCCTTGGTTCCTCTTAAAGTTTCTTTCTCTTCTTCTAAGGGTTTCTTTGTCACTGTAACACTTGCTCACTATGGGCATCAATCCTGATTTCTGTAAAGCTGTTTTGTAGCAGTATGTAAACTGATCATAAAGCAGTGTTACCTCATGGAAAGCCTGAAGAACACCTACACAAGTATAAGTTGTGAGGTGAGATTAAACAGTGGTCAGAATGCTCATGGCAAAGCAACATGATTTTGGGTGCCAGACGGAGGGGGAATTCACAATGCCATGTGTGAACTAGGGACACATCATAGAAGGCACTACCTCCCACACTGGACAGGACAGTGGCCACCCACGGGTGTTAAATTATTGAGACCTGCAGCATCTAACTAGAATTCTCTATGTGAAGCGACAAGTGACTCTGTTGTTCAGAAATGGTTCTATGACATAACTGGTACACATTTGAACTCATAATAATTCATGTCTCCTTGCCATGCTGTCCCCTGAGCTAATGCTACAATTTACATACTGATATCCCATGATTTTTGGTATGTTGGCATATAATTTGATAATGCTGCATTCCAGAACAGGAATTTTCTACTAGACATTTCCAAACACTTTGAAAATTAGTGCCAGGAGTTACCCTTCTTGTGCACTGATTAGTGCTGTTGAATTATGAGTTTACCAGTTGGACATCAAGTGCTATTCCTCCACCATTCTCCTAAAATGAAAGTGACTATCCAAAGTTCTCTACAATGCACCACAAGTACCGCTACTTGAAACGGGCCATTTTAGTTTACGTAAGCTGCCCATTTTGCGCACAAGTACATTAAACGCCCAACACATTCCCTGCCTCCTTGCAGAACAATTACCTCTTCTAGTTGTATCTGCTGATCTCTGGTTCATTCTTCTATCACTGGAATCAGGCTCAGGTCTATGCTGTGAAGGCTGTGTGATTCAAAAAAAGACAAAATTTTATTCAATAAATGTTAAAACAAACAAACAAACAAAAAATTTCCTTTGGACAAAAGAGTGTCATGCAAAAATCACTGTTACTGTGACCAGTTAAGCAAGCTGAAATGATCTCCAAAAGGCATCAAGCTAGAGATGACACTTTCTCTTTGTATTTTAAACAAAAACGTATTTATTTTCAACTTTTATGTTTTTAAATTTATATTTTCTATTAACCTTGTGCAGCCTGCATTATTAGTACCTAGTAGCAACTTGCAAATGCTGTTATATCATTGCACCTTTTGGGGACGTCTATTGTGGATTTTGATGTGTGTTTAGGATCATTATTCAATTTGTAGAAGCCATCATTTTTACAACTTCAAAATTATATTGCTTTAAAAAGTTGAAAAGTGTGTTTCATCCTTAGTTTCATGCCTTTTGTAGATCGTTTCAAACTTACTTAACTGTTTGTCATTACTGTATAACAACATGTCCAATTAGTCAGGCAGTGATTACAAGAAAAATATCTAAACATCAAAGCGTTTCAAAAGGAACAGATGAGTCACTGTATTACATATTACACCAACATTACACTGATGAAATGTAACAGGTGTTATAGTAACTGAAAGGTAACAGGCCTTATAATACCTTTCCAGTACGTTCAGGCGTGCGTCTCTTTCGGGCCATGTCTGTCTGGAGGTAGCTGCCTCCTTTTGGCTGCTGGACACCACCTGGACCATGTAACTTTGGTCCTCCACCATGTTGATTCTCTGCAAACCCCTGCCTCCTCTTGAACCAGCTTTCCGATGATGACGGATTCATCTGATCTCGACAGCAGCCTGAAACATCATAAAACACAGTGAGAAAGGAAATTGTTCATTTCTTTGAAAGCTGCTGAAGGAACACCAACACCACACAGAACACTTACTTTTTCTAGCCTGCTTCAACGTGGGGGATGGGTCAATCAGCAAATCCAGAGAAGCCAGCAGTTCGTCTTGAAAATGTATTGTCCAGGTCCTCAGTTAAGAGCCTGATAGTCAGAATGATGAGACACAAATATTAAATATTAAAGTTACAGGTGAAGCTGAAAGAGCAGTTCACTCCCATTTCCTGTTTCCTCCAAGTGAGCTCCTATCTGAGCAAGTCAGAACACACTCACCACACATAAACAGGGTCCAGGGGGACACTTCAGTCATGAAGTGTGTGTGAAGTGCCAGAGAAGCAGCTTATTTACAGACTTTGTGACTAAAGTAGTAAAGTGAGCCAGCAGGGTAGGCCATCTTCCAAACTTTATTATGTCAGAGAATATAAAAGTCCTCAGGGTCAGTGTTGATCACTGTACTGTTGATCATTCACTCCAGCTCTGCCGTGAACAAAAGCTGAATATCGTCAGGCTTTTCACACACAGTTAATGATAACAAAACGGCTCGACTCTCGTTCGCAGCAGCGACCATAACACGTTACGTCACACACAAATAAATGTCCTCCTTACACATTTCTCTTAGCAAGATCCATCCCCACATGTGTGCTTCCCGGTTTGCTCTGCGCATATTTCGAAAGGATCATTTACAGCACGGAACTCAAACGGATAGCAAACTTAAAAGCTAACGCTGTGGATCCACGCAGGTCAAACTTCAGCCACCAGAGAACTCCGTCATACGGAGCTTTTATTTTGAAGAGTAGAAACTTCGGGGCGGGGCGTGTCGACATGTCGTTTGAGGACATAATATGTCCTATATATATATATATATATATATATATATATATATATATATATATATATATATATATATATGCCATATTTGTTTATATTATACTTTATATACTGTAAATGTTAATAATGGAAATGATCCAAAATAGAAAAAGTTTATATAGAAAAATAGTTTATATATATATATATATATATATATATATATATATATATATATATATTATGAATTATATATATAATTTTCTGTTTTCTGTTTCAAGTAAAACTGTAGGTCTGTATGGTGTGGTAATGGTAAGGTAAATCTATTGCTGTGGTTAAGGTGTAATAATATGTTTTCTGTGGGGACGAGAAACACATACTATTAAAGTAAATAAATACGATCTAAATGAATGTATGTGTTGATGTATTTGTATCCTGTATAATGGAATAAATGTGGTTACTGTATTTTAACCTGCAAAGGGGCGCAACACCAGAACTGGCCACCAGAGGTCAGAATCACAGGTGTTCTGATTGCTCTCTCCACACACCTGAAATTGTTAACCTGATAATCCCGGACCCTTCTTATACCTCACAGTTCAGCGACTTCTAATTTGGGATGAAAAAAATCTTTTCAAATTACATATTTGAGGGGGATTGGAATTAAATAATAATAATAATTTAAAAATAAAATCTTATAAAAGAAGTCTTATATGTCTAAAGATATTTAATACTTACACTCATAAAAAGACATTCATTTTTGTGTTTTAATGTATGTCTATGTATGTTTGTAAGAAGTAGATTTAAATATATAACAAAAATATATAATATAAAAATATATAATTAAAAAACTGTAAATAAAGGTGGGGATTTAATTAGACTGTTCAGGTTATTTAATAGGGTTTAATACAAAAAGTTAAAGACTCAAATGAGAACTCCAGCAATACAACACAGTTTAACTGGTGATCATCTCCTGTGGGCTAAAATCCAATGTTGGCTTCCTCTGGATCTTCATATTAAGTCTAGTAGCACTTACTCTTCACATTGCCGCTTGGCTCTAGAGAATATCCTGCACAATACAAGAGATATAGTATTGTTATGTGTATTACTGGGCTAACTGTAATGTGGAGAAATGATTAATGATTACACAGTGAAGATTTACCTGACAGAAGTGTGACGGGTTGTATAAAGGCACATTTTCAGCAGTTGGGTGTTTTTGATTCTGGGGCAGATTCTGTAAATATGGTAGAATTTAGTAGCACATGTATAACATAGTAAACGTTCAATGATTTGTTTCATAATTGATGTGTGCTTCTTTAGTTTAAAACAGCAAGTGGTAATTTAAACATTCACTGGACTTAAAATGTCACCAAGCTCATTTTGCTAAACACATTCCCAAATATAACGGTATATGCAAGTCCTGCCTTCCTGTTGCTGTTAGACTGTACACCCTGCATTACTCTCAGCACAACACACAGACACTTAAACTCCACACACTTACTGGAAATAGAGGTTTTTCAATGTAGCATAACAATATGCAATATTCTTGCATTTCCCCATGTGCAATAAGACATTAATGTGCAATTATCTGTAAGTAATGTTTAGTTTTTTACTTTTATGTATAATGTTTGTAAATGCTACACTGATTATTTATCTATTTTTGTAATTAATGCCTTGCCATCCCTTGGCTGCTGTAAAATTGTGAATTTCCTGACTTGTAACATTAACATTCTGAACATCTGTATAAAATCTATATGGGTTAAAGTGTACTTTCCAAATAAAGTGAGAGCATATAAGCTTATCCTCCTTACCTGAGTTGTCTCAATATAGGGAACAGGTTGGGAGTCCTGGGTACACCTCATGTATTCATTCCCTATAGGTTGTCCAGAAACAGAAAATACAAAGAAAAGAATAGTATATGTCTTGTGATTGAGGAATGAGGCAATCAACAAACAACTACTTAAAATACCACTTACCTGAATCAGTTAGATGTGTGTTGGGTGGTCTGATCATTTGAGCTTCAGTACTGCTTCTGCCTGCCAAGGCATAATGTTGAGTACCTGGATTAAGACAGGGTTAATTGGTGCCATATATAATCTCTTAGACCCTGGGTAAAAAGTCACTGTGTGTGGCCCTGATATACTATCAAACTCAAACAATGTGTCCTTCAAAAAGAAGATTTTTTTATCATAAGTTGGAAGTACTAGTTACCCAAACCTGTTAGGATGGTCCTGACATTATAATGGTTAAGACAAGCACATGCCTCCTCCAATACATGTGAAGTCAGCCTGGAGGAAAGTGCCAGGTCCCCAGCTGTGCCCCCAGCCTGTGTCAACCAGCATTGCAGCATTGCCAATTTTGCTCTCTCAAACTCTGGCTACTGATGAAAAGCAGCATGACCTGGGATTTGAACCTGTGGTCCTTGGATCATAGTGCTAGCACTGAGCCACTCTGAACCCCAAACAGAAGATTTTACCTGGTCTCAAAACAGGCATGGCACTCAACAGCCCCTTCATGTGTGGGTCACTGACATTTCCAGAGCATCTAGTAGATTGAATCTATGGAGGAATCATATCAGGTTAAAAGGAAAATTACATATTACAATACAGTAGACCCAATATAATTCAGTTATAATTTACAGGACATAATACAACCTTCTCCTTTTCCTCATTCGGATCCACCCATCTTTGAAGGTTTTCGTCCCAAACAAGCTATGGACAATCAAATGTTATTACTTATAATAAAGTTAAGATTTTAATTTTTTTAAGTTACAGTTTATTAAACATGTTGGTTGTAGCTTCCACTTACTGATTTGCCAGTATCTGCAGGTAAGTCAACTTCCTTCTTTTTGCCAAATAGCCAGCTGAACCACCCACCTCCAGATTCCTAAGAAACCATTACAACATGAACTATGAATTATGTTTGTTTATCATCTGTTATATCTCTTGACTTGTTGGTGAACTGACTGACCCTTTTAGACTGGGGATCTGGAGGTAGACTCTGAGGAACAAACAGCCTCGGAATCAAGGGTTTGGATAACACATGCACTGGCTTTGAGGAAACCATTTTTTCTCCCATTGAAAAGGGATTTGTACTATGGTGGAGTGGGGGAGGTTTCTGTCCAAGCATTGAGTCTTCTGGCAGGCACAACGACTGAGAAGGCCCAACCTTTGTCTGTGCTACATGCTGACCCTGCCTTGCTGGATAATTACCGCTGTTTGGAGGCAAATTATGGGATGCAGGTAAAGGCACACTAATAAGAGACGCTGTTTGTGTTTCCATGGTATTGGTTGGTAGAGACATTCCATTAGATCCAGCTTGGTATGATGGTTGAGGAGCCTCCATGGTTGTTGAAATGGATGACACTGTTTGCACCTTGTGTGAATCCCAGTTCTGTTCTGTGGCCCAAGGGTTACTGACAGAAGCCATCTGAGGAGATGCTATAATTGCATTTGGTTGAGTGACTGGCTGCTTGATCTGGTCAGATGTTTGTAGAAAAGGCAATGGGACTGTTAACTGAGGCAGAAACTCTGATTCCATTGCCAAAGGTGTGGAAGAAGGTAATGTCGAAGATGATGTATGGGGCTCTATGTAGGGGACAGTTAACTGAGAATCGGACAGTGATTCTTTTGCCAATGACAAGGTAGAAGTTAACACTGTAGAAGACGTTTGGGGCTCTATGGAATGAGCCGCTAAGTCAGGCATAGACACTGATTCTGTTGCCAGTGGCATGGTGGAAGGTAGCACTGCAGAAGGTGATGTATGGGACTTAATGTGGGGATAAGTTAACAAAGGCACAGACTCTGATTGGGTTGCCAATGTTATGGAAGAAGGTAAAATTGAGGAAGTTAATTCATTGGCACCTATGGTTGTGGAAGTTAACTGTGCCACCGACTTTAATGTGGAAGAAGGCATTGCTAAACCTGGAACAGACTCTGATTCAGTTGCCATTGACCCATGAGAAGGTAATGTTGTTGAAGGCAATACATTTTGCGACACTGCAAACTGTGTTGGGTTAAGACTAGGAACATTGCTGATAGGCATTGACTGAAGATCTGCATATTGGGACTGCACTATGGGAGAGTCAGAGATGACTGGAAACAGTTGCTCTGAATTTGTTGGTGCAGGGAGTGGTGCAGCCAGAGTGGGCACTGAATCTTTGGTTTCCCTGGACTGATCTTCTGACAAATGGTCTGTATCTTCTGTGAGAACTCTTGCAGGTTGGAGCCCAGCAGTGAATGACAAATTCTGAAAGTGTTGTTCAGATGTTACTTGAATTGGTTCTGCTGGTGGCTTTGTAGTATGAGTAGACTTTTGAGAAATTGGACCAGCCTGTAAAAGATTGATGTAACACGATGAATTTTTGGAGAGCTTATGCAAAGGAAAGACAAAGACAAAACCATCTATTTTTTCTCACCTTGATGTCTGATTTAATACAACTTGGATCAAGAACTTGGCTCGATTTGGGAATTATGGGTTGGACCCTATTTCCAAAAATGTTTTGAGGTGCTGTAACCACATAATAGTTTAGAAAATATATACAATGAGTTGTTGCACAGAGTTAATTACGATGAAGTAGATTAAAGGCTTTAACCAACCTGGGGGGACTAGGCATATCTCGGGAGGGCCATTCTTTTCATTTGGCATCTCTGAAGTCAGGAGTGAGATTGTACTAGTATATGAGGGCTCACAAACTGTATTGGTTGTATGTTCTGAACAAGAACCTTGGGGGTCCTTCTTCAATGTAGGGGGGTTTGTATCCTTCTGCGTAGAGCTAGGTGAGTTCAGTTTCTCCTACAAGTTAGATGTGATAATTATTTTTTGTATATTCTAGTACATCACTAAATGTTTAATTTCCAGACACAATCCAAACTTACAATAATTTGACAGTGAAGGTCTCGGAGGTTGACCATCCATTCTGGTTCTGATGATAAATCAAGTTCAGAGATGTCTTTCGTCGACTGGTCAAAGTGTCTCATTTTTGCCGATAGCTAAATAGTGATTAACAACAGTGTGATTAACATAACAAACCAATTATGTTCTATAGCATCACTCGTACCAGTGACATATAGGTTCTATTAAGACCTGTATAGTTTGTAATTTCTGAAAGTGTTGTCCTTCCTTTACCTCAATAATCTGGTTTATTAAGGTCAGATTCTGCTCTGAACCAGCAGTTAGTAGTGCTTTGGAGATCACTTCACAGTACTGAAATGCCTGAGCACAAAACCCAACTTCAGCTAACCTGCAAGCATAGATGAACTTGAAGATCTGAAGAGAACAAAAGACACAGAATTATTTTAGCTTAAAAAATGCAACAGTTGAGATTATTATAGTTCAGATATGTAAGCCATGAGTGGGTTTGTACAGAGAAGACCTGAAAGTTTGGAAGATTCACAGAATCAGAGCCAAGAGACAGAGCATATTCAAACAGTTCAGTACGCTGGATTGCTTCATTGGTGACATACTTTGGAGGAGGTAAACTGGAATAAAAAACATGAAAGTTAACCATACAGTACCAGGCAAATGTTCGAACACACCTACTAATATTGGATATATATACACCATGTGTTTCAAAATCTAGTAGAAAGCCTTCCCTGGACAGTTAGAGACAGTTACTCATAAAAAAGCAGGACAAACTGATTTCAGAAAAAACAATGAATGGACATGTCCCAATCCACAGAGTGTATAATTTGATATTCAAAGGTTTTATATAAAAAGTAGCATTATGTCATCTATAATACATTCAGATGTGCAAAACAGTTGACTAGTACAGTGTGAAACAAATATACCACTACTGATTATATAACATACCACAATACTTTTTATTATTGAGGATAATAAAGACTTTATAACGACTTTAAAACAAATTCATTAGAACCATACATAGATATAAACAAATGTTGTATAAAATAATACAATGGCCATGTCCACTAGTCCCACACTAAGAGAGACCAGTAGAACCATTTAAAATGTGCTTTACAACTATGCAAATAACCCACTTTTTTTTTAAACCAAGAACACACACTCAGATGCATGATTTAAACCTTTAATTGAGTAAATGAATTCTAACTTACTTGGAACTAGATCCAAAAAGAAAAAGACCCGACTTGTTGCTCTGAGTGTCCACGTCTAGTTGAAGCACCATGTAACAGAAACTAGCAGCATCAGGATATCCTTTAGAAGCTGGGATAAAGAGTGTAAGAGTGGAAAAAAGGAAAATACTTGTATCTAAATAGTCAATTTAACTCTAATTTCTGTTTAAGTGGTACATAACCATGCAGTGGGCACACTTTAAAGACATCAGTCAAGTCAAATTCATGCTGTAAAGTATCCATATGGGAAAGGTTTTTAACCTTTAGACCCCTAATCCATGTTGTGGGATGTTTTCATAGTTTGATGTATGTTTATTTGCCAAACCATTAAAATGTATTATTACATACATATTAAGAGAATTTAGATATTTGTATGCATTTGATCATTTTGATCAAAAATATACTTGTGTCTACATTTATATGTGTTTTTTGCATCATTTTTATTATTGTATGTATCAGTATTATCCATTCTCAGCACTTTTATTCTGATTTTGCAGCAAACATAGATAGTAAACTGCCTCTATCTGGGTCAATGATATCTTTAGCCCTGCCCCCTCTTGCTGATCAGTCAGAGTCCACGTGCAGGTTGAACATGTACATGTGGACAGAGCAGTAAACATCCACTGGAAGGCTCCTTTGGCATTTAAACTGGGATTTACATCACTTGGAAATGAGTGAGACCACCATGATTAGATGAGGTAGTTTGTTGTGATATGTGGATGTAACTGCCAGCAAAGTATAGATCTGTTAGTTAAATAAATGTAGTAAAAAACTTCTCCAAACTCACATTTTAGTACTGCATGTTAGTCAGGTAAAAATAGTTTATATGGTTGCTCAGACTGCAGACAACAGAAGAAATAACATTAAATGCTATTTTGGAAATGCTAGAGATGACATGCAGTGCTAAAGTACTAAATATTTGCCTTGGGCTCTGAGTGGCCCAGAGGTCTAATGCACTAGCACAGCAGGTTTAAATCCTGGGTCATGCTGATTGCCATCAGCAGCCAGAGTCTGAGAGAGGAAAATAGGGCATTCTCTCTCTGGATGGGTAGATGGCACTCTCTCCCCACAACTAGAGATCCCCACAACTGAGGCTGGTCAGCACAACTAGAGATCCCCACAACTGAGGCTGGTCAGCACAGATGTCTGATAGCTGTTGTATCAGAGCTGGGGAGTAATTCTGAATTTGCTGGCTGCTCAGCAATGATGCAATGGCAGCAGTTTTAAAAAAAAAGGTGGTTGCTGGATTCACATGTATTGGAGGAGGCATGTCTTCACCCTACAAGTCTCAGGAGCATTGTCTATGACTGGGGGAGATGCCTAACAGGGTTGGATAATGGGCACTTCAAGCCATTTAACATTTTAATTTGATTTCTTAATTTTTACAGTGTATGTGCTTAGTCTTACCTAATGCATTTCCCATTCTAGAAATTGTTTTCTTGTGCAGATGCTTGAAGCGTGTGTGGTTTGATAAAACCATGGACAGGTGGGTGCGCCAATCCCCCAAATCCTTAACTCCACAGTGCTGGAGGAAACACTCATTAACACAGGCAAATGCAAAGACATGTTAACATTACATTCTTGAAAACCAAAATTGGTGTTTTTTCCCCTTCTGTTTCAGCTAGCATTAAGAAGCCTTTTGGCTTGAGGTACTGTAAGAATATTGACACCAAAATTAATAAAACCACAAACTCACCGTTGCAGATAAAGGTATCCTTCCAGACATGAGCTGATAAAATGTCCGCAGGGGATCACTCTCTGGCATATTATCAGTGAACCTAAACAAAGAGTTAAACAACATGATGCTGAAACTGTTGTTCACATAATTGGAGAATGAAAAAAGTAACTTTTGCATGAAGGTAATGTTACCTGCTCATTACTTGAGAATAAGACCTGCTGTCCATGTTGCGAGCGAGCATGAAAGCATGTCCCCACAACCCTTTGCTTATTGCTGTCTGAAGAGCATCCTATAGGCCATGTATTTGTGAACAACAGCAGGTGTACATAGCTTAACTCCATGCTTTCAGAAAGGAGACAGTAAGGAGCAGCATTTCAGCATTATTAATAATGGAAAAATACTGAAAGTACCTTTTTCTTGCCTAAGATTAACAACTCTCTGAAGTGCTGCACATCTCTGTCAGCATCTTTTGGTGTCCAAAATGTATCTTCAGTGCCTGACTCTGCATCACTCATCTGATTTCCCAGTGTTCCACTGAGGGCTTCATTTGCAAAATCAATGAGGTCAGAAGAAGCTTTCTTGGATGAGGTTGGTTGCCTCTGATTTCTTAGCAAGAGGTGAGACACATCAGTTCCAACCAGTTTCTGTACCAAAACACCACAATGATCAACAAAACACAAGACCACAGTTCTCTCCTATAAATAATCATCTGTACCTCCAAAATAGTACATTAATAGAAGAAGGAAAAGACCTGATGCTTAAGATGTAACACGATTTTATATAAGTAATTTTGTATTAATTTCTATCATAAAAGATTCATACAATATAAAGTGCAGCTACCATTATCAGACGATGCATTTATTATGACAGCAACAATAGGCATATCAAATTATACTGACATTTCATAAATACTAAATGTAATGTTAACTTACCCCGTTCTGTTTGCATACTAACTCCATCAGCTCCCATATTAGGCAAGATATTTCTTTATCTGTCACAGTGTCATACTGTAGACATTCCTCGTACTTCTTTCTGATGAATTCCAGCACCTCAGACTTATGGGTCCTGTCTCTATGAAACATATGAAACAAAAATCATGACTCCTGTGTGTGTCTTCCGTGGCCTGTAGTGATGGTTCTACATACAGATAAGAAAATGTTTATATGTTTAATGTTTGAGAATTGATTTTTAAATTCTTTTATATACTTTACTTTCTACCATGACTGCTAGATATGTTCTTGTTAAATTACCCATCATCATCTTACATAAATGACATAATGTATTAATTATTTTTGCAGACCCACCTTAAATTCAATTTAATACTCACTGCTCATATGTCAGTGCAGAAAATCGCAACAAATTATTAATAATTATTATGATTAATTTTATGCAGCAATTTGACCTCTTCTTATTATAATTATATAAGCATAATTTAGACAATTATATCAATATAATTCAAGTATAAAATATAATTAATTTATAATTAACTGTAAGTATTTATTAAGTTCCTATTTATTCTGGCCTGTTATTATAGAATGTTATAAACACTACATTATTATTATTATTATTATTATTATTATTGTTGTTGTTGTTGTTGTTGTTGTTGTTGTTGTTGTTGTTGTTGTTAAAGCTAGTGTTTACTTTATGAGAGGTCCTGGGTAGGTCTGGAGTTGGATTTGGTCCCAGCAGCCTTGTAGCATCACCTGTTAAGTAATAACTTAGTTACTGTATTGCTTTCAGTTAAAAGCCAGACGGCAGATGAAATGGCCAGTGAAAAGATCAACACCACAATGCATTTGAGTATTGGAAACAAGATTAAAGTCAGGAAATGACCTCAGTGCTGTGGATCTGCACCAGTGCTGGCTTGCCCTCAGATGGAAGATTTGGAAGCACCTGAATGAGCTGTCCACCAGGCCCAAACCGAGCACAGCAGTGAGGACAGGAGAATTGCTCTGAGATGGATGAGCCTGTGGGGAGAAAATGTAAAGCTTAGAGGGTGGCTTAGAGCATGATATAGAGTTTTAATATGTTTTGAACAATAAAGTGGCAATCTGTATGTGATCTCACTCTCTGAAGAGCATGCAACATTAAAGTCTTCATTACTGGATTCCATCTGTAATTGATGATGGTCCTCAGACTGAATGGGAGACTGAACAGTGACATCATATGGTGGATAGTCCGGGCTTGGGTGCCCCCAGCTCTAGATCAAATGAGTCAAACATGAGTAAAACCACCAAACAGTGCAGGAACTAGATTATTCTTAGAACCATAGAGGAACCAATGAGGCACCTTTATTTTTAAGGCTGTGTTGACACACAATATGGGTTGAAAGCTGTTACCTGTTCTGAATGCCAGCTGAAGTGGCTATGCTGGCTACTTATGCTAGACATGCTTTGGGTAGAATAGCCACTATGGCTGCTTTGTATGTCACCCTGATCCCAATAAGACTTCTGGTATTGGGTGAAATGATTGTGGTCAAAGGAGGAATCATAGCGAGGGTCATATCTCCACCAATCATCATAGTTGTCGAGCCTTAAAAAAATTTAACATTTTAGGTTTCCTGAATAATTTACAAAGTTGTCAGTTAAAATGACAAGTATACAGTATGGACATGCTATATTGCTCTTACTTTGTGTCATATTGTTGACTGTTGCTTTTGGACACCTCTGCTTGGTATCCATAATTGTATGGATAATAGTATCCTTGGTAATAGGGAGTGGAGTTGTATTTTTGAGGATTCCATGCTTTAAAAGATAAAAAAAATCAAAATACTTTCACAAATACTGACATTTTATAAGTGTTAATAAGCCGAAAAGCATTTGAACAGTAATAACATACTATACCTGCACATTTATAGTATTTTGTGTAATTTTCTGACCAGTATGGAGACATTTTATATTGGTCAGCCTTGACAGAATTCTCTTTGGACTGCTTTTGCCTGTGTGAATGGAGATTTAATAAAATAAATCACCTAATATGTCAAATTGTGAAACATTTATGATGTGACTTAAGTGCAAAAATGAATTTGAAGCAGAAGTTTCGTTGCTCATTTAATATTTAATCTTACAGCTGAAAAGTCTTACTGACCTTGAGGTCGTCTGACTTGAACAGGACCGCTCATGATGTTTCAGGTTACGCCATTTTTGATTGTTCTTCTAGAGCATCAAAAACAGTACATTACAATAGATTCCATAGAATAGGTTATAAAACAACCTATTTGGACAAAAATCTACAACTACATTTATTTACCCTGATCAGACATAACATTACCACCTTGTTTACACACTTGTCTATTAGCTCTATTTACCATAAAGGAGCATTTCATAGTTCTATAATTACAGACTGTAGTCCAACTGTTTTTCTATACACTTTGTTTTAGTCTCCTTTCTTCAACAGTCAGGAACTCATAGACATTGATATGGTGGTGTGTTTTGCATTGGTATGATTGTGACTGGAGATATTATAGTTTAGACAATTAGTTCCTTTACTGGCTACCATTTACCATTAAAATGTATACCTTGTCCTGAAACTGTGCTTCAAGTCTCATTTGTGGCCTGTGACCTTTTGGGTCCATCCAGGAAAGATGTGCCCCGGAATAACATAGAGGATCAGTATTTCCATAATCCGAAAATACAGATCCATGGTAGCTGTGGTAATTTGCTCCAGACACTGCCGGAGGAGTCCAGTATGTTTGATGTGCCACAAATGCATCATGAGATATAGGTTGATGACTCTTTGTTGGAGCATATGAAACTTTTTTGGAGTTCTTCTGCTCTGCTGTTGTGCATTCTCCCACTACAGGTAGGTTCTCCTGCTCTTTGCCAAAAACTTGAGAATGTCCATGGCGTTGTTCTCCATGGACATTCTGGAGGTCATCATTTTGAATACTGCCCAACACATGAGCTGTATGTTCCGAAGATCCTGAAGAACTGAACTTCACTTTGTTCTGGGTTGAGGTTAAAGAGACAGCTGGTTGTTGAGACTGGTTATTGTCAATTTTTCTTTGAGTCTCCTTTTGCACAGCTTTTGTTACTTGAAGGTATAAAACAGGCATGTAGTCTGCTGACCCTTCTGATTTAACTTCATGTATAGATGGGGGCATAAGGGCCTTTAGGTCAGATTGGTTGTCCTCAAACTGACTATGAGTTATGTTAACATCAGGGAACAGTAAGAGCTTCTTAGAGATTGATGTCTTTTCACAGGATGCTTCAGTAGATGACAAATCAGATGGATTGATCCAGTGTTCAATTGATTGGTGGCCACTGACACTGATAATGTTCTCCTCTACAGAAGCTTTTGGGTTGATACTAACATCAAGAAATGAAGGTGGGTCCAAATTGTCACTTAGCTTAAGAACATCATCTGATACACTATTCACTCTGTCCTGTTGAGGATTGTTTCCATCCTCTTTATCATAAGAATCAATAAAGCATGCTTGTTCAGAAGCTTCAGAAGATTCACAAGTGAGTTCTTTACTGACCATTTGGTGATCACAGAGCCTAGAAGTTACCTCAGAATCCTCAGGCAGCTGGTCTGGACATGAAGATGAAGCAAGCTCAGTGCTCTGGTACAGTTGAACTTGTGTTTCAGCACTATGTACAAATGAGTCAACATCCAATATTGGATGGAAAGGTTGGGGAGATGAGGTTTTAGGAACTGATTTGTTGTTCAATGGAGACGAAGAAAGAGTACCAAGAGCAAAGGGTTCAGAAAAGTAGTTTCCTGTGGTGAGGGCACATGAATTCATGATATTTGACAAAGACTGAGTTACGGGCACCAATGTTTCTTGTGTTGGTGTTGTTGTGAAGCAGGAAGAAACAGGTGAGCTTGTTTGTAGAGCAAGAAATGGTGGAGGGGCATCAGAGGAAATCTGCTGTGCTCCATGAGATGACATTTGAATTGTTGCTGGACTTTGAGGGGCAGCAGTGGAGGATGAGCCACTTATAATGGAAGCATATTCAGTATTCATTGGATCAAAATCCTTAATTGGTTGGAAGTATGTTTCCGGTTGACTGTTATCTCCCTCATCTGACATTCCAGCAGCTCCTGGACTGATGCTGAGTGAATTGTCAGTCTGTAAGGAAGTGGCTCTGTTGGGTGTGGGCAGACGAGGTGGTGATGCCATTTATGCAGTATGGAAGCTGTGGGAATGAAACTGCAAAATTAGACTGGAGTATTCAATATAACTCACAAAAATGGCCACATTACCACTACAGAATATAAATACTCCACTTCAATAAGACATAGAGGATCATGCATAGTTTCAATAACAGACAAGCCCTTAAAGTGGGTCAGAAATTCACCATTTAGACAGAAGAACATTTTTCTACAATATACGACTCTGTCTGTAAACTATTTTAGAAGCATCTTGTTGACATCCTAAAATAGCTTATGAAATGATACTCAGAGATGGCTTTCTTCCAGGTAAACACTCCTTATTTGTAGTTATGATGAGCCTCTGCAGCCAAATCTACTTTCCTTTTCACTCTAAAATCCTAAAGTACATGCAGACCCTGCTGTTGGGTTAACTCTCAGTACATTGTTAACCAGCTTACAACTGCTGGACCTTTTAAATGTGTCCAGCCCACCTGCTGTCTCCCGACGGGTGAGAGTCTTCTGCCCAGACAGAGACCATCTTGAAATGTAACTTGAGCCTGCCTGTTGCTCTCTGCTTTTTCAGTGTCTTAGTTATTACTGTAATAA
>CM067522.1:12825075-12832575 GCA_034509495.1 Acestrorhynchus altus | reverse complement strand
ATTGTTCATATGTAGAAGTGTTGTTGATATTAATGGTCTCTTATTTTTATTATTAAGGAAATTATTCGTTTTGTAATATATCTGCAATAATTTCAAGGGAGTCTCATGGTTTTTGTTTTGATGTGTTATTACTAATTATTGTTATTATTATTATTATTATTATTATTATTATTATTATTATAGATTTTTTTATTTATGCACCAATGTGGAATTTATACAGTATTTCTCACACATGATTATCTCTTAATTTATAAACTGCTAAGAAAATTAGTAAAATGAACGGATGAATTGACTTCTAAAAGACATAACGTCTCATTAATTTACATTTAATTAATATGTTAAGCAAGATTATTTTATCTCTATTCTTTTCCAACTATTTTAAAAATGAAAAGAAAAAGGGGAACTAATTTGTAACAAACATTGTAGCCAGATAATAA
This sequence comes from Acestrorhynchus altus, assembly GCA_034509495.1. NCBI lineage: Eukaryota > Metazoa > Chordata > Actinopteri > Characiformes > Acestrorhynchidae > Acestrorhynchus > Acestrorhynchus altus. Next base: position 12,832,138 of record CM067522.1, on the reverse strand, counting down.
GCTTTCAATTTTTGTTTGGGGGATTTAACTATTATCATTAATGGGGAATCATTTTGATCCTTTGATTTTGAGGTACGTTTTGATCATTATCCTGCTGGAGAAGCCATGCTTTATTTTTGTCCTCTTTACAGACTGTTTGCTTCAAGAAATTGCTGCTATTTAACTGATTAACTGACTAACCAATTAATTTGCATTCATAGAAATTTGCTGACACATATCCAGAGTGACTTACATTTCAAACATTATGTAGTGTTGTGTGCTTCCCAGGCTAAGGAATCAAACTGTGGTCTGACAGGAATTGGGCAATGTTGACAGCCACTACACTAAAACAACTGTTTTTCATTCTTCTATTAAAACCTTGTGTTTAACAGTTGGAGAGGTGTTTTTTTATGAAAGTCTACAGCGTTTTTTCTTTAAACATACATGTTTTGTAGTTTTTTCCTTAAGTTTCCAAATGTTCCTTTGAAAACTCCTGAATACTGGAAAGATTTTCGTGTCTCGCTGACAGTTCTCTATTACCAGCAAGCATGCAAAAATACAAAGAAATAAAAAACATATCAAGTGCCAAAAAAAGAAAATCTAATTTACTAGGAGCATAGCAGGCAGTGAGGTTAATGAGGTTATTGCTAATTTCACTTAATGCAACTATACACTTTTGTTTATTTGCAGTGGGATACAAATGTGAAATAGCAGTCCCAATGTTACATTGTTGAATATCAGTAAAATCATTTGATGATCTTTTTCATGAATTATATGGGGATACTGGAAGGATTCCAGTATCATGTATCCTAGTAGTTTGATGTAATGGATTGAAACCTTTATTTTAGCAAAAGTATCCACAGTAGAGAAATGACATAATCACAATATGCATATAGTTTTAAATGCTATATTGTAGTTATCAAGTGTGGTATACTGCAACCATGAACATAATAATTTATTGTCAAATACATATAAAAACTCAGTATTTAAAGCACAATTTTTGCACCTTAAAATACATTTTAATTTTGTGTGTGGGCTTTGGATGTTTTAGCAAATGAAAATCTTTAAACTATGGAGACCCCCAGCAAAGCTGAGAGACTCAGTGCTGAATAAATTAAGAGCTTTTCATTAGCCCAGTGTCCCGCCAGGCTCAGGACCTCTGACCTTTGGGGAAAGGATTGGTGGAAGTATGATTGAACTAGCCAAAACTGACCACTCAGTGAAGCTGGGAAAAGTGCATGAGAAAGAATAGTTCAAGATTGCATTTTCTAGAGCCAGAAAGCTAGGAATGTCTCATAAGGGTTCTTTTTGAAGTGAGTCTGTTCTTCATCCGTTGTCTCTCTTTTTGAAAGGACAACTTTAGATTATCTTGAATCTAAGTTAGATTTGTTACTAGTCTTTGATGGATCATGTTTGTGTGGTAGCCTTAATACTGGACCATATGTTTCATATTATTGTTTAAGTACTTTTCAAAATACAGCAATCAATTACACCAACACTGTTCAAGGGTTCTATGAATTCTCCACTTGAACCATTGAAAATAAAACTTTAGTTACTCACACCAGTTTTGGGACTGGCATTAAAAGAGAATAGAAAGATCATAACTGCTGTGAAGGGTTTTTTTTTATTATTAATGTATACATGATCATTTTGAACTTCTCTGTAAATCTGAGAATTCAATAGGCCAATTTTTATGACTGCATTTAAGACTGATATATGCAAATGACCAGTATTTCCATGTAGGCATTAAAGAACTTAATGATCAAAGCAATGTAGAGTGATCAGCTTTTACATGATCAAAAGACAACTTGTCAAATTTTAGGACAGAGAATCATAGTGACAAATTTTTTTCTACAAATTTCATACTTTAGAAACACTGGTGAATTAGCCACAACATCCACAAGAGTAGAAAGACAAATCATACAGCAGATTCCTAAAGCTTCCGGGAGAAAATACAAGGAACTGCAGGTCTCCCTGGGCTTAGCCAAAGATTTATTGAAACACCAATTAGAAAGGGACTGAATAAAAGCCATCTTCATGGGTGCCAAGCAAAGCAGAAAACACTGCTAACCAACTAACACATCAGTGCTTGTCTCACATTTGCAGAAAAGCACCTGGACTTTTGGGATCATATTCAATGAGCATACTGGTATGTGCATATAAAGTCTAATATCTATGAGGCTTCGAGTGTACCCTTTATCTGTGGCTATACCTCAATTCACAGTAGTTTAAGCATAGATGTGGTAACAGAACAGTGTGAGGAACAGTTGCTGTTTCAAGACTTGGACATATTGGTCTTACTTGCTATTGAGGAATCCATAAATTATGTTCTGTATCAGATAATTCTTACTCAAACATGTTCATCAGTCACTCTGTTAAACATAACTCTGTTATGTTGTGAATTTGCAAAAAAATAAAAATTAAAAAAATTAAAATTAAATACACACCATCATGGCTGAAAAGAAATAATAGTAATGGCTTGAAATGGCCAAGTCCTGATTTGATCCCCACAGAGATGCTGTGGTAGGGTCCCAATGTTGCCTGAAATTGCATTCTGACTAAGGTAAGTCACATTTATTTATATAGCATGTTTAGGAGACACAAGTCACAAAGTGCTTTAGTGCAGACATTACATAGAATAACACACTACAAAATAAAAACACCGCTGCCTGGTACATTATCCAAATGCTTACTTTAGTAAGTCTTTACTTGCTATTTAAAAGATTTCACACAATCAGCAGATCTAAGAAAATTGTGTTCCACATCAAAGATCTAAACAAGGTGGATAGTGAGTGGACACAGTGCTTAAAAACTCCAGCAGCAGTGTTGTGTCTGATACACTTGTACCAGCACAACACACAATAACTCACCTCCACCATGTCTGACTCATTGCAGTTCTGAGAATGACCCACTACACAAATAATACCTGCTTCATGGTGGTCCTTCATGTTTCTGTTAATTGAAGATCAGGGTGAAAGTTGGCCAACAAAAATGGAGACAAATTATAAAACTACAAAGTGGTCCTATATGGAAAATACAGCTAATGGACAATGAGTGTATAAAAAAGGTGGTAATATTATGGCAGATCAGTGTAAATGAAAAATACAGATTACAGAAAAAAATGTCCAATTAGGTTATTTTATAACAAATGACAGATGTATGGAATGCAATGCAATATGATGTTTTTGATGCTCTATAGAACAATGAAAAAGGGAACAACAGCGCAACAAGACCTCAAATGCTATTTAGGCAAGAACGCAGCACAGGGAGCAGATTTAACTTACTTGACCTAAGAGAACACACTGATATGTATGGGTTAAACTGGTCAGCCACATATATGGGAGTCTGACGATGCAATGCACTGTGTTACAATTTTAATCTAATCCTATTCTCAGGCAGCCAGTAGGGATGTATTTGCAATGGGGTTGTATGAGACCTTCTGATAGACTTACTGATTAATCTAGCAGCAGCATTCTGTATCACCTGTAATCACTCACAAGCAGACTGAACAAGGGGAAAAGAACAATACAGTAATGAATATAAGATGAATTAAAAGCATGTATAGGCATCTCTAGCTCTGCATTTGAAAGATCTCAATTTACTGACATTTCTTAACCCTTGTGTGGTTAAGAAACAGGTCTGTAGGACCTATTTTCAGTGTTTACCAAAACAATACAATTATTACAACCTCAGATGATTTGGCTTTGGCTCGTTTTCTGGGAGCCCATATAAACTGTACTGTTCACCATTCTACACATTTGGCATTCAGTTCCACTGTTTTCAAGGTTATTAAAAGTGTGGAGGTGCTGTGTCCCTTCATTCTATCCACCTCCTACATGGCCAGCTACCATTCTATAAACTTTATGCCACTTTAATCCCCCCAGCAACACCACAGGACCACACAGAGCAGACAGAAAAGGCTAAAAATACATTTGCAACACACAGTAAAACTCTGTCCCTCAAGTGTTGTATAGGCCGCATTGAATAGGATGCATTGAATGTGTCCAGTGAGGCTGATGTATTGTGTAAACTGATATGAATGCTGTATCTGTTCTATGGTGTTTTTTTGTAAACTGACATACATCTCTTAATGTAATATCAATACAATATCAATTCATTTTCATTTGTCAAAATTGATTTTTTTTATCACAAAAAACCCTCAATTATTTGTATTTAATATGATCTGCCATACATAAATGGTAACATATATGCTGTCTTCTTTTCTTGTAATTAGGATTAAGTAGTAAATATCTGGTATTTCTACATAAATGGGTCATGCTAAAATGATTTAAAAACAAAAATATGAGTAACAAGTGTAATATGAGTAACAAAAATATGAACACCATATAGTTAAACAGAATAAATAAATAAAATAAAATCCTGTCAGCTATATAATGCATCAAACAAGACTGAGCAAATATATATATATATATATATATATATATATATATATATATATATATATATATATATATATATATATATATATAATTATATATATTATAGTATTAAGCTGTAAGAAAATATTAGTCCAATCCCTGATCGCCTTATGACAGATATATCTGTGAGCTTCCATAAACTATACACCTCACTAGGTTTAAATGAAAAATAGAGCTGGACATCCTCAGCAAATAAATGATAAGCAGTGTTAGATAAGAATGATAAAGGTATATGATGTGATAAATAATGAAGAAAATTTGACAGTAGTGATTAATACAAAAGTCTTCCAAAATTTTATTTAGTTACAAATATCATAAACTAAAAAAGTCAGTATGTTTAAATAACACTTCATACTGCTGTGTATATTCACAGCAATACAACAGTCAACACTTCAATAAAATCCTCCACAGTCAAAAGATTTAAGTTTTATATAGAATTATATTCTAAACTATTATGACACAGTTCTATTTAGTTCTGGGTCTGTCCTTGTGTAGGCTCCTGAACTGGAGGGTTACTCTTCTTCCTCCTGCCTACTGTTCTTCTGCCCCCTTGTGGAGATGTTTGGAGGTGTGGCTCGGTGAGCTGCGTCAGTAAAACATCCACACTCTGCTCCAGTACAGAGCTCAGCATGTTCTGCTCTTCTTTAGAAAATCGTCCCAAAACGTGTCTGTCCACTGATGTTTTTCCTGAGGGTCGGCCAATGCCAATCCGTAGGCGAGGCATAACCTGTCAAAGTGGTACAAGTAAAAAGATCACAGAACTGTACTTTATCCTAAATAAAGCTTATAATAACTATGAATTATGCAGTAACAAAATTATATAGTAATGACTGAAAAACTGAAGTGTGGAACCACATACAGTTCATTTAATCTTTAAGGGATTTATTTGAGTAGATCTGCTACTTAAAAAGATTTATTTCTCAAATAAAAGTGAGACTTGCATCAGTTTGAAGACAGTCAACACAGGATCGGACACCATTGTGACCACTGCAAACAAAGAAATGACAGAGGCTCAACAAAATGCTAGCACTGATATTTTGTAAGTACTGACTTTTGCATTTTATATAAGTTTCTATAGAGATAACTTACACAATGAGGTTGGGCACATTTATTGTTAATGAATTAAATAGGAAAGTGCCATTAAAATGAATGAAGTATATTACGTATAATTTGAAGTATTTATATATTAATATATACTCATTAATAAAAGTAGTATAATGTAGTACAATATTTAATTAATCATTTAATTGTGTGAATAACTGTTTTAGAATATTTTTCCATCACACAAAATATGAGCTAAAAAGGGGCCAACTTGTTCAGACAAACGTTTGCACACAGCCTCTTTTCATGTTGAACAAAGCCCAATATAGTGGAGTCTGAATGGTTGCAGTGTAATGCTTTGTTTCTCACAGTAAAAAAAAAGACAATGGAAAAAAAGACTAAGGGAACCTGTCAGTGCGCAAACAGATCAGCCATAACATTAAAACCACATCACAAATACTGCACATGTCCCCCTTGCACAGCCAAAACAGCATTGTTCCATCAAGACATTAGCAATTTGTGCAACAGTAGTCCTTTTGTATAATCAGATGAGATGGCCTAGTCTTCACTCCCCATGGTCATCAATGAACCAGTCCTATTGCATTGAGATCATCCATACATGTCACCTGTTAGTGGTTTTAATGTTATGGCTGAGAATTAAATCAAGTGGAATATTAAGGGAAATATTAACATTACAGCTTAAGCTGTTGTTCTGCATCAACAACACTAGATGGAGCCACTAGACCACAATGTGATAGGTCACATATGAGAAATGTTTTAGTATGTTTTCCTCTAGGTAGAACATTCACAAAGCTGAACTGAGAGTGTCTCTGACTTTGCACTTCCACCATGTTTGATGCCAAGCTTCCCCAGTGGTTTGTCAAGTTCATCATGAACCAGGACAATGTTCATCGGTTGGACAGAAAATTTGCTGGCTGTAAAGAAAATTTTACAGATTCAACATTACCTTTAAATAACAAATGATGTTAAGAGTTTGATACATAAACTCATAAAAAGGTGATTGGAGATCGGAAACCCATTACAAACACACTCACCTGCCTTTGCCACACTCACTCCATTAACATTCATGAGCAACTTTGGGCGGAGAAGCACAAGCTGGGTGTCCTGGTAGACTGAAACAATAACCTCTCCTGACACCTGCCTGTCTGATTTCCACTGGTCAGCCACACCAAGACGTTCTGCAAGTGCTGTAATTGCAGCCATGCCAACACTATGTCGCGAACCGTTCATCCCAGGGTTACCAAGCCCAACGACCTAAAAGACAAGTCATTTGAAGATCAGTCATAGACACACAACATGAAACACTTACTGTAAAACGTCTCATCACAAAACAGCACTACAACTCTGTCTTTTTTTCTGTGTCTTATTAAGTCTGTGTCTTCTGTCTTAATACACTGTTAGAAACAGTTTAAACTGAAAAAAATATATATTTTTGAAAATGTCAGGCCATTAAACTTCACCAACCAACATGTTTACTATTCTGTTGATGATATTCTTAGAATTTAACACAGACACTGACAATCATGTGATAAACCATGCCACTGCAGTCACACACATACATATATGTGTGTGTGTGTGTGTGT